>APFE030426099.1:0-11153 GCA_000404065.3 Pinus taeda
TCTGGGATTTTGATTAGTGTCCTCTCTCTGATAGTTCTTGGTTCCACTTGGAGATTCATGATCTCTTACTCATCCCTGGGTGAATTCAGAGAGGCAAGTGTCATAGGAGAAGTTTCTGGAAGATTCCATGATCATCCACCTTGCAAATTGTCTCTACCATTTGTCTACTCTCACCCATCACACCCTACAGAAGGGCTTTCCAATATGCATTGCACTTTTTGCATGTGGCAAGTGAGATGCATCACACCCTTAGCACTGAGCAGTCTACATGGTCCAATTTTGACTAGTTATGAGCAGTTTTCCATGGAGAACTTCTGGGAGATGATGTAATCAGCTAACCTTGTTCCTTTAGGGTGTGAAACAACACTTTTAGGGACTCAGAAGCCCTTGGTTTATGGACATATATGATTGGGGTTGCAGTGCCCAAATATTTCTATAACAGTTTCCCCCTAAAGCATGAGGTCGTAAATCTTTTGATGTCGAGTGAAATGCTTTATCATGAGGATCCGAGGTTCTTCGAACTGGAATGCGACCTGTAATAAGATACAATACAATAAATTATCTTCATAATATTTTCATGATCTAGCTGAGGCAGGCATTCCCATGCTCAACTTTATAAATTCATTCTCATGTACATAGGACAGACAACCGTCTGTGTGGCAGACTGATGATTCTGGGAGAGCCATCATTTCGGATGATCATCTGTGCAGCAATGATGTACATTTGATGTCTTTATTTTCCTGAACATATCGCAGCCCGTATGGATGAAACTAGATCTGGGGTCATCAAACTCGTTCAATCTTCGCCCGAAGTACAAGTCGATCCATATGAAAAGATGTTTTGGAGTTGAACATGGAAGGACATCACCTGATTACCAGCCAATGATGTAAGCCGTTAACAGGCATGAGAGGAATCACTGATAATGATGATGACCCTCAAGGTACGACAGTACAATTCATGTGGTGTGAAAATGGGACTTGGCATCAAACACCATGAAAAATATTTCGGTCGAAGGCCATTGATGCAAACCTGTCACCGGAAGTGAGAAACTTTCCACTGAGGCATGCAAGATTCAAAGTACTGAAAGGGTCGTTCCTAGATCAACTTCTTGGATAATGAGCTGATGTCAATAAGAAGTGACCAGTCGTAGGAGGGCATTAATGAATCCATATACGACACATAATGGATCAAATGATTTAGTGGAGGTGAAAACGATATGATGATACAGGGTTCAGGGTGGCAGTCATGAAAGAATGAAGCGTGAAGGTATTGCAGCGAATGAGACACAAGCTGGGTTGGTGAATTCTCTAAGTGAATTCTCTTGAGCATATCAATGACACTGAAGTGGACTGGTAGTGTTAACCCAAAAAATGGATGGTACAATGGACCAATGGTATTATGATTGCTGAACAGAATAACCCAACCCGACTCAATCATGGTGATGGAGTGAAAGTGTCATGTTCAAGAGCGACTTGCTACCAATAAAGTTTCTTCAAGTTTTCTTCCCAATTTTGCCCCAGCCATTGCTGATTAGTACCTCTTTATTTTTGTCAAGCTTGAGGAGGATAACATACGCTTATTCTATAATTTGCCCTTCGGGAAAACCCGTCGCTATGTTTTAACGAGCCTAGCGACAGTGAAACTCATTCTTGTCTGCATGGACAAGTTTGTCGCTATTGGTTTTAATGAGTTTAACAACAAAGATAACTCGATCCTTTTTCAATTTCAGAGAGTCTGAAAAGGGATGGAAAGGAAACCTCAGTAATCCCTTTTCGTCATATAATCCCTTAAGTCTGAAAAAGTATAAAATAATACGAAAGGAATGAATTTTCGATAGTTTTAACGAGCTGAATAAGACAAGAGCTCGATCTTTTTGTTTAATGATCCCTCAGGACCAAAAAGATTAAAAATCTATAGAAGGAATAACACTTCCAATCGTTTTAACAAGCTAGAAAGGCCAATTTCTCGGCAATTTTTTCATATTTTATGAGTCAGATGAAAAGAGCTTAAAGGAGACTCGTTTTTCGAGGAACGAGTGATATTTTTGGGTAGCAGATGGTTCCAAGTAAGGTTTGGAACTTTCCAATCACGACAGTGTCAAGAGGATGGCTAACAGAATCACTCGTCACAACTGTTCCTCAAAAGGGTAAACAATCAAATGGAGGCGTATGATAAGCTAAAACAAAGTGGAGGTGATGGTAAGAACATGACCAAGGCTCAAAAGTTGATGATAATGCATTCGCAATGGTTATTTACCGGAGGTGGGTTCATTTTTTAATGAGCTTAAACTCTGGTGGAACATTTTCTCATTGCTAGGTTTAATTTTTAACGAGCTTGAACTTTGCATAAAACTACCCATGTCAGTCGTGTAATAAGAATGTCTCATCAATAGGTTCATTTCTTAGGGAGCTTGCACCATTCAAAATTTTGCTTCGAATCCTTTCTTTATGCAAGCTAGGAATGACCGACTACTGTCCTAAGGGTTAATTAACTACTAAGGTTAGGTAGGAAAAATTCTCCTTTGCTTTGTCAGCGCCATTTGGCCCCTGCAAAGGTGAACGGTCGATCCAACCAATCACCCAACTTAAGCAGTTGAAGTCAGAAAAACTATGGGGTTAGCATTACGCTAGTCACTTTTCACTTGTGTGTAAAAATGTTTGCATACCCCTAGGTATAGCGAAGTAGAGTTTCTAAGTTACCCCTCAATTTGCACACAAAACATTTGCTCTGTCGGGAAGGGCCTACCTTCTGACAGAGGTATCTTATTCCAGTCTAATCCCATTTTCTTAAATGGACGGGTGTGTCAGACTAGTCATGTATCCTCCGTGGAAACCTATCCTATACCTGAAATTTTCTTATCGAAGCAGACCAGGATGCATGCCCCCTGGGTTTCAGTCACAATCACCGAATTACTCGCGTTCATCAGTTGGACATACTGGAGATTGATGAGACATTCGTTGCGTGAAAAGACAAGTTAGGGATGGAATTTGACTATTAGCTATGTGTGAGCTAGGGAATGAAAGCTGGTCTACGAGTTGGACCACTCTGCCTTCATGCGGAAAACACATCACTGGAAAGAGCGAGGAGACAATGGCTCCCATGCTATAAATATAGTCACACCCAAGGAGTAGATTGTAATCCAAAGGTACTTGGACTACCATTACATTCAGGTAGACAATTTTCCTTCTCAAAGTTGTAGGCAAACTTGGAAGGATCCCTAACGGTCGATTGGTTCCTTTGTCGAAGCCTGTCAGATTTCGCATCTCAGGGAGAAGCGATAGTGAACCAAGCACTTTCCAAGTAGTTGAGGAAAGGATACTCACAAAAGCCCCTTCATCTATGATGGTACCGACCATGACCATTCTGTAAGCTTGTACAATGATTTGGAATGGTACATTAGATCATAGACAGGGTTTACCTAGTAGATTCCAGTCGAAGGAAACGACTAGGTTGCTTGGAGGTGGGAACGAATAAACGGCCGAGTATGACTCCAACGAGCTTCCTTCCTGTGGTAAAGGAATGGGTAGATTGCCCCCATGTTCATCGGAGTTTGTGTTTATGAAAAGAATTTGAACTGTGTCATTCTCATTCTCTTTGGTGACTGTATCATCTGAAGGTAGACCTTCTGAAGACAAGACTGGGTTGATTGCTGTCTCGACCTGTTGACTTTGGTCCAGTGCGGACTTAGAGGGTTTATCTTCAATGATAGATGCTTCGACCAACAAAAAAGGTATGTCAGTTGGATTTTCAACTAGCGTTGGACTTGGCAAGAGTTTCTTGTATCCAGGAGGAAGCCGTAGCGGTGACACAGGACGGTTATTCAAGACTCTTTTAGCTTCATCTAGGAAGGGACAACGATGGATAGCATGATCGCCTTCACACAGTCTACAAGGAAATTTATATTTTCCTTTTTGTCCATTGACTTCATTTTCACTAGTTGACAGTGTACTCTCAACATGATCATCAAAGGTTGATGACACTAGATTGTGCAAACGAGGAGACTAGTCCCTTAAGATCCACGGGATGCAAAGAAAATCTCGATGATAGTGGTCTCCTTTGCAAATGACACATGGAGATTTAGGTTTGGATGATGCAGTGTGCAGATTTTCACTAGACAACGTACGGCTGCCCATTTTTACTGTTGGCTCCTTCTTCTTCTTCTCCTTCCCTTTCTTCTTCTTCTCAGTTACTTGGATTTTAGTTTTACTAGCTTCACCAAGCAAAGAAGAAGAAGGGAAGGGAGAAAAAAACGAAGTAGAAGGTTGGTGGGTAACCCTAGTATCATCTAGTTCTTGATTTGATTGCTTAGGAATCACAGTGCTTTGAACGACAGAGGTTGAGAAGAGCGATACTGGCGGGCCAATTGTCAGTCCTGGAAGGGACAATGTGGCCATATGAGGTGCACCAACATCCCCCCAAGAGGAGAAAGGACTAGGATTTCCCCCAAGGGGAAATCTTTTGTTGGTGGACTCCATTTTCTTAGCCTAAGATCAACGAGGGAACTGTGAAGTTAGCCTGATTAAAATAAATTTTATGATGCTTTGACACAACTTGATTTTTCAATTTTTAAGAGTCGAGAAAAAGCCAAAGATGACTCTAGTGACCTTCAATTTTTAATGAGCCTGAAGTGGCAAGTGCTCAAATGGACCTTTTTTTTTAAGGAGTCTGAAAAGGAATGAAAGATACTACTCTGGAAATCTAGATAGAGGGACTACCAAACCAATCACAAAATTGGAGAATACGTTTTACGGTATGGTAGTAAATCTTCCCGAATGCTATGTTCAGTGCATTGTGATCAATAGGGAAGAAAACATGGCTTCCTAAGGATAAAGGATATAGCCTATTGTGGTCTCCCAATATATAGTTGATAGTACGTGGGAGCACTAGTCCGCACTGGCACTTGCCGTCTCAAAGAGGAGGAATCACCCATCCTACGATGAAAGCGATAGTTACCAGGCTTTACGACGCCGGAATACGTCTCTACCCTAGACTTCCTAAATGTTGTGCATTAGGTTCCAAAGCATTTTTATGTTCATTGAATTTATTTTATAGTTGATCTTTCTTAAGAAGTTTTCCTTTAAGGTTCCCCGTGTGATGTAGATATACAATTCATAAAATGCAATCTAAGATGATAAACAATTGTTTATTCCTTTTTTTGCAATGAAGATCCTAGCTACTAAGGGAAGAGGGGCGATATTCTTTCAACATAGAGCAGAGAGCACACACTAGATGCACTATCCTAAATAAAAATCAACAAGCAGTCTAGATGAAAATGCACATGCATGTATTTGTTTTCCACTTTCTTAATGTTTGAATGACAAAAAGAACGCTAAGTACAAATCTGAATTATCATTTCAAAGCAACAGTACTCATGATTTTCTCTTCAAAAAACGAAAGGAAGACAAGGACGACACTTTCCGATTTTGAATTGAAAATTGCTTTCGACACTTGAAATACTATTAATTCAAATCAAATACAAGAGTAACAGTATAATCAACCATTAAGAAGAAGAGTAGGATTCTTTTCTTTGACAGAAAACGACACTTGAAACACTTCCAAATCAAAAGACAATAGTTTGATTAAGCTACTTCTTCGTAAAGGAGAACTGTAAATGGCGAACAATACATAAAAACATTCACAATTATTTGTACAACGGAGGCTGAATAATGCAAAGGAAGGGATTTTCCACAGTGGTATACTGATCACAGATAACAAAATTCCTGAATAAAGCTGAAAAGAGTGAAGAAAAAACCAAAATCTAGAGGCAAAAACAGTCTTATCTGATCATCGCACCTGTAACACAGGGAAACAGGGATGCATCTCACCTACTGCACACGGGAGGTGCGATGCATCCAGATTGCCAAGGGGAGAAGGTGCGATGGTCCAGGGACGAGACTTTAACTTGGTTTTTGGTCACAGTTTGCAGATTAGTTCAGGGATTTAGGCCGAGCTAATGATAGTCAGTGAATACAAATCATAGGGGCTGATCTAATGAAGTTACTTGAGCCACCACCAGGGAAATTAAGATGTTTGCAAATCAATTGTTCAGTTTATAAACAAAACCCGGAGATGGACTGAAGAAGCATTGATTTACTTTGCACTTGCACAGCAAAATGCAATTTGAAGGCTAGCTGGATTAACTTCAGGCTCCGTCTGTAGTTTATAAAGAAAACAAATATAAACAAGAAAACAAGCTATTCACTCCCCAGTGCAGTCGCCATTTTGTTATCGGGAAATCTAGTGTCCATTCAAAGCTGCTAGTCCCACTAAGACGGGTAGCTATCTTAGAAACAAACAAACTAAAGTTACTTGCGTTTTCCTTTATGAGAAGTAGATGAGAGAGAAGCAAAGAGTACCAACCTCAGTCTTTTGCTTGGCTCCTTACTTGTTTCCTCTCTCCTCTGACAGAATTTTTCCACTCCTTCCTTGCTTGTCCCGCTTCAAAGAGCACCTGTAAAGTCAAAGCAGCATGATACCATCAAAGCACAAAGATCTACAATCATAAACAATATAGGACCAGATATATATTGACCACACAAATGCATATATTAACTAAAACATACAAGAATGTGGAGGAAAACTCAAATAGATTTATTGATAGAAAGAGTAGAAGAGAGGATTACAACCCATTGATCTGAGCCACCATCATCCTCCTAGCATGAAAGCCCTTCTTCACCTCATGAAAAGCTTAGATCACCCAACACTATGATGTTCCACCAAGAAACCAACAACACTTCCTTACAAAATAAAAGATTCCAACCTTTGGATCTCTAGGATGAGGGATCCATATATAGATGTTTGTAGGGGGTGAGTCAGCTTCTGGGATTTTGATTAGTGTCCTCTCTCTGATAGTTCTTGGTTCCACTTGGAAATCCATGATCTCTTACTCATCCCTGGGCGAATTCAAAGAGGCAAGTGTCACATGAGAAGTTTCTGGAAGATTCCATGATCATCCACCTTGCAAACTGTCTTTGCCATTTGTCTACTCTTGCCCATCGCACCCTACAGAAAGGATTTCCAATATGCATCACAATTTTTGCATGTGGCAGGTGAGATGCATCACACCCTTAGCACTGAGCAGTCTGTATGGCCTAGTTTTGACCAGTTCTGAGCAGTTTTCCATGGAGAACTTCTGGAAGATGATGTAATCAGCTAACCTTGTTCCTTTAGGCTGTGAAACAATACTTTTAGGGACTCATAAGACCTTGATTTATGGACATATATGATTGGGGTTGCAGTGCCCAAATATGTCTATAAGGTCCTTACAACTCTCGAACATGTCATGTGTTCTATTCTAGTCTTAGCACTACCCGACTTCACCAAATATTTTGTGATTGAATGTGATGCTTCTGGTACGGGTATTGGGGCGGTCTTAATCCAGGAAGGCCGACCCTTGGCCTTCATGAACCAACAACTAAGTGGGAAGAATCTAGGAAAATCTACCTATGAGAAGGAGATGATGGCCATCTTACATGCAGTAGATACCTGGAAACCATACTTATTGGGGTGATGATTTTAAATCTGCACAGACCATCAAAGCCTTAAATATTTTTTGGAGTAAGACCTATCCTCACCACAACAAAATAAATGGCTCACCAAAAAGTTGGGATATGATTATGAGATAATTTACAAGAAAGGGCACGAAAATATTGTAGCAGATGCGTTATCCCACCAATTTGAGGAGGAAAGTACCCTGCTCACAATTTACCTTCCCATTCTAGACTGGATTGAAGAGGCTCGCAAGGAGTGGTTTTCACATCCTTGGCTCTCCCAACTCATTAATCAATTGTAGGTGGTTGCAAATTCCATAGTGGGCTACTCGTGGCAGTATGAGATTCTTAACTACAAGGACAGAGTCGTAATATCACCAACATCCAACCTCAAAAGTCACATTTTGGTGGAGTTTCACTCATCTCCCACTATAGGACATTTAGGCTTTTAGAAGAAATATGCTCGCACTCAAAGATCATTTTTTTGGACAGGCATGAAAAAGGAAATTCTTAATTTTGTCACTGAATGTGATGTCTGTCAATGCCATAAAGTAAAATAGTCAAATACCCAGGCATATTACAGTCATTACCCATCCCAGCCTTAATCTGGATGGAGGTTTCTATGGATTTCATTACGGGTCTTCCAAAGTCAGGAAACAAGTCAGTCATCATGGTGGTTGTGGACAGACTTTATAAGTATGCTCATTTTTCCGCCCTACCCCATCCTTTTACATCGACTTTGGCCGCTCAATCTTTCATGGGTCAGATTTTCAAATTGCATGGCATGCCCACTTCCATTATGTCTAATCATGAATCGATCTTCACCAGTAACTTTTGGTAGGAACTCTTCTGGTTACAAGGTACCCAACTACAACTCAGTACTTCCTATCATCCACAAACTGATGGTCAAACTGAAGCAGCCAACAAATCTCTAGAGACCTACCTTAGGTGTTTCACTTCAGAAAAGCAACATCTTTGGGTACAATGGTTACCTCTAGTTGAATGGTGGTATAACACCAACTATCATGCCACCACCAAAATGACTCCATATGAAGCAGTTTATGGTCAACTCCCTCCTTCCCCTACTTCTTATATCAAGGGATGCTTGAAGGTACAAGAAGTGGATCAACTCCTATAGAACCGCTCAACCATGTTGGCATATCTTAGAGAGAATCTTCATCAAGCCCATAATTACATGAAGCAACAAGCAGATCAACGCTCAGAACGCCAATTTCAAGCAAGGGATTAGGTATTTTTGAGGCTGCAACCATATAAGCTGTTATCACTTAGAACTAAAAATTTGATGCATATAATTGTCTGTCCTAGTCCGATGACAAAGGTCTGTGTTAAAGTTGATTTCATTTTATTTTTTCTCACTTAGGATTTGGAGTTTTAAAAGTTTTTAAATCAAACCATACTCGACTCCTATTGATTCTCCTCCACCCATCATTGTTCCATAGTCATGTCTTGTCTTATCCGAGTCACCGTGTCTTTTAGTGATTTCGCAGCGTAATCCCATTTGCCAATTTCACAGCGCGTCATGATTAGGAAGTTTCGTAGTGCATCATTAGAATTTAAAACTAACATCGCTGCGAAATCATGGATTCATGCATTTCACAGCGAATCTTTCCCGAAATGTCAAGTCCGTAGGTGAGTCATCAATTGTGTCCACTCATGTCAGTTTGTGTACCTCTTGTATCACGTTTGAACGCTCATTTGCCACTACCCCACCAATAGATCTATTGATATGCACATAAATATCATTCCCAAGAGATTTTACCGTGCATAGACCTTAATGATGGTCGTAAGTGCTGCATGAGTGACAAGTCTGCCTAATTATGTATTGAAGTGTTTCAATGAAAGAATTTGAATTTCAAGCGAGGCTGAATTAAAAAAGAGCTGAATCACCATTTCGATCGGAGCTGTTAGACTTTATGTGTGAAGATCTCGAAGGGAAAAATGGAGAGAAAAGAGCACAGATCCAGTAAATGCTAGAGGGCTGAACCTGAAGGCCTGGACATAGCGTTGAGGGATGAAGGCGTGAAGAGAGCGTTCAAAGATGCCGGGTGCTGGAACTTTTGCAAAAAGCTACAAGGAGGACATGCGCAGGTAACTAAAGAATTTGCGCTAAACTTCACTGGTTTAAATTCAAAGATAGATATGCTAAAAGTACAGGTTTCTCCAGAAGCAATATCTGTTGTGACAGAGATCCCAAGAGGATGGGAAGAATGGTTTAAAATTTTTAAGTTTGATATGAATCCTTGTAAGGAGTTTTTAAAGGAGGCATATGTAAACGAAGACTTAACAAAAGCAGTGCCCAGAAATTATGTCAAGGAAAATTATGCTCTTCTTCTCACCTGCATACAGAAATATTTGACCTGTGAAGGAAGGTACAATAAGGTCTATTCTTACCATTTCAACTGCTTTTGCATTTCACTGGGAAAGTCTCCATAAACATTCCTTTTTATTTGTTTCGCAGTTTGAGTAAGATGTGTGATAAGGTGCAGCTGAGGAAAGAGGACTGTGAAACCTCTTTGTTTCATCATGGTTTGATTAAGTTGCTAGTTTTAGATGGCCTCCAAAATATAGGCAGAGACTGGAATTCATTTATTTTCATGGCTGGATTCCAAAGCAAGACTGGCCTTACTCCACAACCAGCCAGAGAATTCACCATAGCTGAGCTTCAAAAGGAAGTAAGAGCTAAAAAGAAAACCAAGTCACAACTAAGAAAACCAGTGAAGCCACTAATCATTCAAGAACAACCTCAGCAATCAACAAAGGAAAAAACTTAGGATAAGAATACTGTACCTAAAACAAGAAGATCTGAAGTAGTCTCAAGGGTAAGGACAAGAAGCCAAATAAATAAGGAAAAAGGTAAAGCCATAGCTGTTGAAGAGAGCCCAGTGTCTAAGGCAAGCTTGAATGATTTATTACAGGCCATTGAATTCGAGCAGTTTGAACCAGTCCATATTGATTTGACACAGTCACCGCAAGAAGGTAACAAGAAGTCTAAGGCCTCAAAAAGGCTTAAATTCGATGAGCCAGGTGAAGAATTTATTTTCAAAACCCTAGAAAACCAGTTGAATTCAGTAGTGAATGGCCATGCACAATTTCACACATGGACAGTACCAAAAATCAAAGAGGCCAAATACATTAGAAAGATAAATATGAACCTGAGAGCTGGGAATAAAGCTATGAAGAAGAAAATTGAAGACCTGAAGGCACAGCTAGGCCAGTTACCTGCTAAATGAATTTTCTTTTCAAGAAAGGTTTTGTTCCAAATTTTTGTTAAACTTGTTTAGTCTTATTGTTTTGAAGACATGTAAATCCCTGCTATACATATGAAAAATCAAAGGAAGTTTTTGAAAATCAAATGTTTGGGTGATAAAGATCTCGGGTCAAAAGCAAGCTGTTTCAAATAATTCAGCAGTTTAGTAGCGCGCTACGAAACTGTTGTAGGTGATGGTTTTAACGCAGACAGGCAGTTTTGTATTATGAATGGGAATTTTGAAAGAGAGACACCTAAAGGGTATGCAAGACATCATATGGAGCTACAATAGTCATTCAGATCAAGACAGGTGTACATTTAAAAAGGTGGAATATTTTAACCCAAGTTTAAATTTCTGTTGTAAATCCCCTTTATCACCGTTCAAAAGGTATTAA
>APFE030426104.1:0-21724 GCA_000404065.3 Pinus taeda
TTAGCAGGTAAATATGCAGTTAGCAGAAAAGTTGATGAAGCTTAAACAGGTAATGAGTGTTCAATTGAGATCTAAAGAACTCAGAGAAGCTGAGTTGAGAATGGAAGTACCCATTTGTGAAGAAGAACAAGGTGACGTTATGGGAGAAGATGAAGATTGGAGATGTGTGAAAGATCTTATGAATTATTATGTGGATTCAAGACAACAAGAAGTTTATTTTGGTGAGGAAGGACTTATTGATGATTTTTTGGACTGTTGGGTAAATGCAAATTGACAGGAGGAGGTAAAACCTTGCATATTTGAATCTAATAATTTTGATGTGATTACAGGTTTCGCAAAAGATGAGTAGTCTTTTGAAATTGTCAAAAGTATGGAAGAGTATCTTTGAGAAGATAAATACTTTGAAGTAAAGAAGAATGGAGAATGTCTCTTGAATGAGAAAAGCAGTGAATTATTGCAGCAGAAAAAATTTAGTAATACATTGATGTTTGAAGCTATGACAACACAGGGACAATTTCTTGTGGAAGAAGGAGATCGGATTTAGTCTGTAGAGCTGATATGTGAAGCAACAGTTGAGACTGCTGAACCTTGTAATTTTCAAACTGATAAATTGTATATAAATGCATGAATCATAAGTAATGATGAAGTACTCATGAATTGTCAAAGAGAAATTGAATTGCTGGAGTATTTACTGGAAAACTCAAAGAATGACAGTGTGATTGTAGAGGAAGGAGTTCATTACACTAGATAAGAGAAGAAATACATCATTAGAGCAGATGATGTGGAGAGGAGTCTAATTGATAGTCTTGAGAGTAATTTAGAGAATTCCTTGGAGAAATATTTAAAGAGGTTGAATCAACATACTGATGTGCCGATAGAAGAGGAAAAATGAGAGAAGCATACTAAAATGTTGACAAAGGAAGAAAAGGCACAAAAGCCTTATGATTTTTATTTTAATAATTGTTTTATGATTACAAGTTTTGTTGTAGACAGGGAGCAGAAATTATATGTTGCGGAGGGAGATATGTTCAAGGATATTCAGGAAGTTTGGGTGGAAGCAATATCTACAGCAGTACCTAGAGTAATTTCAAGAGTAATAGCAAAAGTTGAAGTAGGAAAAGCTGAGGAAAATAATCAACAGTTTAAATATGAATGGAAAAGATGTAGTGAGATGTAGTGGCAGAGTATGTATAAGCCAAAGCATGTGCTGGAGATGGAGATTGAAGAGTTATGCAAACTAATGATGAAGTAGTTCATATGGAGGAGATTGATAGTAATAGGAAGAATGATCAATCAGAACTTGAACCTGATTGACAAGGAGAGCAAGATGAAACAAACAATAGCATAAATATAGTAGCAGCAAAGGTGCAGAGCATTCACACAACTAAAAACTAAAGTTTGGGACCCTCGAGGCTTTTCTATCAACATATGAGGACACATGATCAGGAGATCATGAATGTTTTCTACCTTGGGAGTCTCATGCAGGAGCATTTGGCTCAAAAATATCATTGTATTTTAGTAGACATAGGGGTCTTGTGCTTTAAGGAATTTGGTTTCCTAAGTGTTGAATTAATGTAATTATTAAGGTTTTGAGTGATTTTAAGGAGAATATAATTAATTAGATACCGTGAGACATATTGTAAATGTTCTCGAATGTTGGAGAACATGAGAGATTTAGGCTAGTTAGGACTACACACAGATTGAGAGATTTGGGAATTAATTGTAAATCTTAGATAGGAATTGGTTTCATGATTTGTCGTTTAAAGAGGATCCTTAGGGATAAAGAAGATATTTTAGGATTTTGTTGAGAAGGTTATGGATCTAAACCAGGAATTGGTTAGAGAATCCTTTTATATAAAACTAAGCCTAAAAGGCATAAAAAGAGTTCACTAGTTAGTTAATTAGAGTGTGAACTAGAGTTCAAATAGTGTTAGACTATAAGCCTACGGGCAAGTAGGAAAACAGAGGCCACTGATTATAAAATCAGGCCACAGAGAGAGAGACTCTTTATGTAAATATTTACTTAATAATACAAAGAATTTGATTCCTAAGTTGTGTGGTGTGTATTAATTAATGGGGTTATGAATTATGTGTGAATTAGTGTAATTCTGCATAGTATATGTATGCAGGTGGAGTTCAGGAAGAACACAGAGAAAAAGTGAGGATGAAGGATAGTGTTGGATCATTTGAATCCTATTGAAGGATTGAAGTTGAAGCTCAGTAGTGATAACATTTAAAAGCATGCAGAGTTAAGCTTAGGAGGGAGTTGTGTTATAGAACAACCAAAGACTTGACACCCTAGTGAAACCCAAAACCACAGAAGAACACTGAGAAATGGCATAAAAACAAAGTAAAGGAAGGGAGGAAGAAATGAAATGACTGTGCATAGTATCCGTTGGATCAATCAGATCAACGAACAAGATTGATCAAGCCAGAGTAATGTCATTGAACAATCAAGTCAAATGGAGGATTAATGAACGAGAGTAATGGAGATAGACGGCCAGGATTAAGTCACGTAGAATGGAGTCAAGAAGATGATGGGTGAAGATTAAGCCACATGTTAGCTAGAGGACAGAGTGGTTTCTGTAAGTGGGATGTTGTTTCTCACGCAGCCTCAAAACCGTAAGCAGGATTTGAAAAACAGACTCGAGAAAGTTATAGACTATAATCTAATCCAGTTGAAGTCCAGATAGATCATAGCCGTCCATTGAAAGGCTGATCGGATGGATATCGCGTTGGAAAATGGATGGAGTTTGATCCAAAAATCGGATGCGATGAGGATTTATACAGCGGGGTTAAATCCTCATTGATTTTCGATCATCTAGACCATCTGTTGGTTGGTGGATCCGATGGTAATCACACTCAAATGCTCGCATGGTTTAACGTGCTGAGTGAACCTGATGTGTTTATCAATGCGTTAAGTTTATTTGATTTCTGGTGGTTGAATGGATTAAAATTGGAGATCGTGTGATAGCTGTTGATCTAAGGAGTGAAATCAACGTTCGAGGTTGAACGCGATAAGAGAGTATTGATAAATGTGCAAAGGTCCGTGGAAAGGTGGAAAGGTAATGTTAAGTTTGGTTTATGTGTATTTCTATTATATGAGGGTTATAATAGAAATAAAGTGGAATTAATGAATTATTGGTTAAGCTGAGTTTAACCAAAGTCTAAAGACCAAGGGTATGGTCGATATGCACGGGTAATTAGAATCAATCTAAGGTTTTATTAAAGGTTTATGCTTTGAATAGTTAAAACAAAAGCTTCCGCTTAAACATTTAATTAAAGGACATAAACCTTGGGTTATGAAAAGTTTTCCTAAGTATGGAATCTTGGAATTCCTAGGACACACATAGTGTGACATGCAATTGTGTTTGCATAATGTGGGTATTTGCAGCTAAGGCTGCATCACATTTTAAGAATCTTTTATCCAAAGAAGAAGATTGTGGTTTGCATGGACACTAGCAACGATGGAGTTGGAGATGTTCTAAATCAAGAGGGCATAGTTGTCACCTATGACTCTTGAAAATTAAAAGAACACGAAAATAAATATTCCACTTAAGATTTGGAATTGTCAACAATAGTCCATGCTCTAAAAATGTGGCTACATTATCTACATCGTAAGAAATTTAAGTTAATGATAGATCACAATAGTTTAACAAATTATTTTAAACAACCCATGTTAAATGTACGACGAGATCAATGGGATGCCTTTTTGAGTGAATTCGACTTCCACATTAAACATATTAAATGAAAAGAGAATCGGGTAGGAGATGCATTCACGAGAAAACTAAAGTTTATGTATGAAATTTCATTGAGCTTACATAAGGCTGATTTCATAAAATAACTTCATAATGCTGGCATTAGGAACCGAGAGTACTAATTTTTATGACAACAAGTAGAGTATAAGATAGAAATGAAAAAAGTTTTGGATATGAAATAAATGAAGACAAGTTGTTGATGTATAGAGGGAGATTATATCTCCCAAATGAGGAGGAATTGAAACAATTAATTCCAGATGAATGTTGTAAGAGCCCATATGCTTCTTAGAGGGATACCAAAAATTACTTATTGCTCTAAATAAAGACAATTTTTTGCCAGTCACCAAAAAGGAAGTTGCAGAGTACTTATCTAAGCATTTGGAATGTCAACTAGTAAGAGTTGAACATCAATGACCAACCGGATTGCTTGATTCATTGCCAATTCATGAATGGAAATGGGAAGTCATCACACTTAATTTTATTACGGGACTGCCTAAAACAAATAGGTAGAATTATTCTATAATGGTAGTGGAGGATAAATTAAGTAAATCTACACATTTTATATGAGTCCAATCTACCTTCAAAATATTACAAGTTGTTGATATTTTTATGAGGTTAATATTTAGACTACATGGAATACCTAAGGTGATAATAACATATAGGAATGTAAAGTTCACATTTTTTTTTGAAAGTCCATATTCATTGGGTTTGGTACATAGGTATGCTTCAGTAACAGGTATCATCCTGAAATGAATGGAAAATTAAAGTGGTGAACCAAGTGTTGAAGGATATGTTATGAATGTATGTGATGTAGAAGTCAAGTAAGTGGGAAAAATACCTTTACTTAATAGAGTTTTCCTACAAAAAAAACTATCATACCTCCTTAAAGATGAGTCAATTTGAGGTGTTATATGGACATAAATCTAGAACACCCCTTAATTGGAAGAACCCCGAAGATAAATTGGTGTTAGGGCCATATTTGTTAAAAGAAATGGAGACCATGGCGAAAACGGTGGTGATGAATCTAAAGGTTTCACAAGACATGAAGAAAACTTACATTAATATGAAGCAAAAATATCATGAATTTCAAGTTGGGGATCATGTCTATGTATGACTGAAACCTAAAATAAGTACCTTGAGTTGGGGAGGTTGTGCCAAATTTTCCCCCTCGTTTTGTGTCCCATTCCAAATTCTATCTCAAATTGGCCCAATAAATTATCACCTAAACCTACCCAACCATATATGTATTCATAATGTCTTTCATGTATCATTATTAAAGAAATATATTTATGATCCCACACACATTATTAATTGACAAGATATACAAAGAACACAATTTATAAAATTGCATAAATATGTATGCTCATTATTCTCATATGTATGAACTATTGTTAACTCATTGGTTGTAACTATAGGTCAAACCACACAACGAATTTATGGTAAAACCCCCATGTATACTCGATGGGGGAGAATCAATCCTATAGAGATGAGTTATCACTGAGGGTATAGTGTGGTGGAGTATTTTAGCCCAAAGTAGGCTTTGTGGGAAGATGAAAAAATTATAAAAGAAGCTTATCCTAGTCTATTTTGAAAGCCTTGAAAACATCAGGACAATGTTTCATTCAGGGGGGAGATGTGAGTGATATCCCCTCGTAATATCGGTTGATTCTAATTTACTCCACTTAAAGACTCTATTTTACGTTATGGGCCTTAGAAAAAGGCCAAAATAATAATTTACATGAATGGATATTTTATTTTGTTTTGTTAATTATCAATGTTATAATGATGTTCCCATGATCAAAAAAATGGGGTGGAACATAATGCCAAAAAGAGGTTCACACCCACTTAGTTGGACATGTATGGGCTAGGCGATTACCTACCCAACTTCTTCCTTGGAAATAATAATCCTTCAAAAAAAGTCAATCAGGTTGAAAAAACAAAGGAAATATTTGAAAGGAAGAAGAGTGTGCTAAAAGGATTCCAAAGATGGTTGGTGAGTGGAATCCATCTTAGATTTGACTGTTCAATTAAATTTTAAGGACGAGGTGTAGTCAAGACTAGATGGTCATTGGAGGGGACGAGGTCTAGTCAAGACTAGATGGTCATTGGAGGAAACTATATCAATTGGTAACTTCCCTAGAACTACACTAGGTGTGGAACATGCTGGGGGGAGATACAATATAAGAGTGGTCTAGTTGGATAGGAGGAGATGTGTGTACCCAATGATTTTTTGATTGTTGGAGACCGATTCTGAGACTGAAGAATTGGATAAGAATTGAAAATTTATTTTATGTAACAGTTGTTTAACAGATTTTGGAATTAGGCTTTAAGTTCAATAATTGTTAATGTTAGAAAATTTAGTAGCTCACTATCTTTAAGTTCAATAATTGTTAATGTTAGAAAATTTAGTAGCTCACTATCTTATTATTGGAAATGTTCGTGCTTATCATTTAAAATATCTAGTCTACACTGATTGTGAATATAAAAATGTTATTTAAAGTAATAGGTACATTATTACACATCACAAATTGATCATAATAAATGTATATCTTAATTGATCTATATTGACCTTTTACAAATACATTCAATAAATTTAAAAGTGAACCACTTGTGATGAGCTTTCAATATTTTGAAAATTTATGTATAAATGTATATCCATTATATAAAATAATTTTTTTGGTAGGTCTATTATATAAAACATGCATTATGAAAAAGGTATACTATATGTAAAAACATTCAAATAAGAAAGACGTATATATTCAAATAATGTAATAGGACAATGTTGTTAAGAAAGGATGCGTATTTCCAATAGATATACCCTTTGTAAATCTAACATAGATTGTATTTCTCATTTATTCATTTCTTATCCTTATGCGGCCCTTTCTAAACTTACCATAGATTCAATTTCTCATTTATTCATTTATTTTCCTTATGTAGCAAGATGGTAACGTAGAAGAAATATTCTTTAGAGGAGTGTGTATAACACTTGAAATATGAAGGTGAAATTCAGAAGTATGGCTCATTTCCAAGTTTCATGGTTTGTTTTATTTTTGTCCCCCAAAACACTCAAATAAAATAATTTCAAGTTCTTTCCTTAATAATTTGTCTTTTAATCGATAACAATCATGCTAGTTTGTACAGACAAGCTATGGCCTTCCACTGTAATTTTGTGTTTTAATTGGTAACAATCATGTTAGTCCTTGAATCTTATTGTTCTCCATATTTTTATTCTATCTTAAAGCCTATTTTAAAGTATATTCAATTTATGTTTTTTTTTTGAGATTTAACCTTTGTATTCATTAGAAAGTAGATAATTCGCAAGAATTTTGTGAAGCTTTATAATCAAATTATAAAAATAGAAAATTTAACACTAGAACAAATATTCTGTAGAGGAATATATACAACACTCCAACAATGAAGATGAAATTTAAGAGTATGGCTCATTTCTAGGTTTCATGGTTTATTTTATTTAAGTGGCCCGCAACACTAGTATTTTCTATTGATGTGAGTGATTAAGGCAATGTTAATGGTCTCTCTTAATAAGCTCACCAAAGAATATGGAATTAATCCTAGGCAAAAGAAGCAAAGCACTCTTGAAATTCCTTTTATTAATTTTGATATCTCATGGGGGTTCTTGGATGGACCACTCAAGGTGACCTGTGCATAGATGGGGTTGGAGTTGTTCTACTCTTGAATCAAAATCATTAATTTCACATTCATTAAATTCTAAACTCCATGATATCTCTTTCAATTTCATATAAAAAACACATCAAGGATATTCTAAACTCTATGGTCTCTCTTCAAATATCATATAAAAAAGACATCAAAGATTCAAATGATGGTAAGCTTGAAAACAATTATTAGCTTTACTTGTAAGCATATTGTGGTGGAAAATGTGTACTTTGGCTTATTGTTTTGGGACATTCTTTCATCTTCTCATATTTTCGCTAGTATTCCTTTAAACATATATACAAAGAATTGAATCAAAATGTTAAAGAACACTCTTACTTCCTTGGAGATTGCTTTTTACTTATATCAATTATTTGAGAGTGTGAAGATATAGAGTTCTTTCTTGAATAATTTTCCTTTTAATTGATGAGGATCATACTCGTTTAATCTTGTTGTTCTCCATATTTTTGTTCTATCTTAAATCCTATTTAAACTATATTCAATTTATGTTTTTTTGTGAGATCCAATCCTTGTATTTGTTAGAGAGTAGATAATTTGCAAGAAACTTGAGACACTTTATACTCAAATTATAAAAATAGAAAAGCCAAATCATGTTAAATCTAACCTCTCTCAAAAATTAAATATACAATTATAATATCTTTTTATTTTTAAAATCATTTATATTTCATAAATATTATAATAAAAATCACATTCAATTCTCAAAATTTGTACTACACATTCAAATACCTATTCAAATTCAAAATCAAATTCATATACATTTTTTGTAAACTCATTTCTAATCATGTAGTTAGATGTTCACATCTTTAGAGAATATCCCATAATATATATAGATGTTTAGAAATGCATCAACCAAGAGAGTTTGAAATACATCCAACATATATGTATTTTTAATTTTAATTAATAAAGATAAATTAATTTTTTATTTTATTATTAATATTAGTATGTTTATATGTCTTCTTGGGGTAGCTCAAGTGGGTATGGCTTTCGAATGATGTCTCATAAAACCTATCTTGGGTTGGAATATTGTGCTACCCTCTCCCTTGTAGCTGGGAGAATAATGGACATGTAAACACTAAAATCTGAGGCTCCTACCAAGCTTACCAAAAAAATAAATTATAATATTTAAAATAAAATGTTACATCTAAAAATATATACAATTTTACACACTACAAATTATTATAATAAAATTATATTGAATTTATACAAATACATTTAATTACTACAAATTCAATATTTCAAATATTTAAGTATCAATTTATAGCCATTATATAAAATGTTTTTCAAACCATTCAAATAAGAAAAGTAATTCTTATTTGATGAACTAAATAACTCTTATGTGGCTGCAATCGTGCTGGACCATTGCGTTCACAAGCATTATCCTCCTCATGCGGAATAGCTTCGTCTTTGACTTCTTCTACTGTTTTATAGTTTCAGCAGTAATTACAAGTAATTTCTGGCTATTCTGTCTTTGGTTCCCCAAAATTGAATTCACTCCGGACTGTTCTACGGCAGCCTCATGTTGGTCCGTCAAAGCAGACAGACGCCGATTAAGGCAGACTGGGCGGTGGTGGTTCTTAAGCACAATTGATGGGATGAGTCAGGGAAGCCTCCGCCCCAACCCCGTCCTCGTCCTCTGCCGTCCCTCTTTTCTTGATGCTTGAACAAATTCTTTATTTATTCATACATTACTTTTAACTAATTTTTGAATTAAAATTAGTTTACCAACTGAATTCAAAAATTAGTTTACCAACTGAATTCAAAAATTTAGTTTACCACATGATTGCCCATGTATCTTTTTTCTCTCCTGCTCCTGCATCACAAGGCTTTAATTAGCACTGATTTGTTAAATGTTTTTTTGTGTTTATGAAAGGCCTTGGCCACTCAGATTATAATATACCTGGGCCACTTCGACCATTGGTTTATAATAAGGCTTAGCCACTTTGATGATGTTAGGTTTATAATAAGTGTGGGTAATTTATTTACTGCTTGAATGTTTATTCGTGCGTTTCTAATATTTCATTTTTGTTATGATTTTTTTATTTAGATTAAGAGTGTTTATTAGTAAGATTAAAAAATGTATAAATTTTTATGGGTAATTTCAAAAGTATTATATTTTATTTGTGATTAGTGAAATAATTGAAAATATTTGTTAGTATATTTGTTAGATTGTTTGTTATTTGTTATATGTTTCCCATATAATATATTTTTGTTAATATATTAGATACTAAATATTTATTTAATATTTTTAAATGTTATATTAAGAATTAGAAATAATATTGTTATTTGTAGAAAATATAATTGATATAAAACCAATAAATTTATGTCAATTTTTTACTTAGAAAGACCATCAAGAGGAATCAAATTTCTCAAGATCCAAATTTTATTTTGAGTGTAAACTTTTAGAAAATGTTTATACCATAAGAGATTTGATTCTTGTGATCTTGGTACATTTAATATGAATATTTTTAATTGGTTAATGTAGATATTATTTATATTTTTAAGGTAGATATTTTTTAATTTCTTGAGGTAGATATTATCATATATTTGAGAAAATGTTTATATCTTAAGAGATATATTATTATATATTTGAGAAAAATTGAGAAAAGGTTTATACCTTAAGAAATTTGATTACTGTGATCTTGGCACATCTAATATGAATATTTTTTAATTTGTTAATGTAGATATTATTTTATATTTTTAAGGTGGATATTTTTTAATTTTTTAAGGTAGATATTATTATATATTTGAGAAAATTTGAGGAAAGGTTTATACCTTAAGGGATTTGATTACTTTGACCTTGGTACATCTAAATATTTTATATTTTTAAGGCGGATACCTTTTAAGTTCTCAAGGTAGATATTATTATATATTTAAAAATGTAATGTTAAGTGACTACCTCAAATATTTATTCTTATTTACTAGAGATTTTTTACTATAATTACTTTATATTTATATATAAATATGACCTAAAATTAAGGTTAATATTAAAGCTCCTTAGAAGGGTGTTTTGAGGGGCATTTTTCCACCAACCAACATGAATTAATGGACAAGACATGGCATTACACCCTACAAGTATTATTTATCACTAGACACCCTTACTATGAGCAAAAGTTGGAGATCACCCACTTTCATTTCAAGGTAATGGGTTACATGTTTATTTCAGGTTTTGGTTATATTGAGGATCCATGGCCACTAAATGACCATGTTCTTATTGCACACCAGAATATCACCTCATAGGATGAAAAGAAGAAATTTCATTTCATGGTCTCACATGAAATGAGAGAGGAGGTGATCTCCTACAAATCAAAACCACTTTCTTGAATGTAGTATAGTTCTTATGGTGCAAAATTTCTCCCACAACAACCATAATGACCAATTATTTTCTCCCATGGTCTATTTAGTCTTGTTTATGAGTGGTTCTTTCACTCACCCATTTTTTGGCTTAGCACAGAGTCTTTGTCATACTCAATTTTTCTTTGGTTCTCCTCTTCAAAAGGTTTTATCTATGGTAACATTTTCTTCTTACATGCCCTTTTACTAATTGAAATATTATAAATGTATATGCGGTTCATTCATTTTCTCGATTTTCCACTATTACCCCTACATATCATTCACCATAATTTATTGTTTTCCTATTGCTTTTCAACCATTATCCTCCCATTTCCAGAATGTTTGGTATCCAATTTACTACTCGAGCTTCCATAATTAATATAACCCATTTGTGTTGCTCGTCACATGCCCTGCTTCCACCACCATTGGTATCCCATCCACCCAAAAGGGTTGCATCCATAGACCATCTAAAGTGGTTTCATCCATTTGGTAGCCCCTTTCTACACATATCCCCCTACCAACAACCATTTTGTCTAACATTGTTCCATCTCAAGTGGTTTCTCCATATTCTTGGCATGTAATCCCTTTCCCATGAACCCACGATGGTAGTTCAATGTATGCAATAATATATGTCTCTTCTAAGTAGGTTGTGTACCTCACTCCTCCAAGTGCTAGTGAATCTCCATCACTAGGGGAAATTTTCAAGATGAGATCATTCCTTGATGATTTCATTTATTTATGATGAATTGGAGTCTAAGCATTTTTTGTTTAAATTATATGCTCTACAACTTGTAACTAATAAAGAGTGGTATAGTACAGAGGTTAAGGGAGTCGAGGAGGAAAACACCCTTGTGATTTATTAGATCATCTTCGGTGCAAGAAAAAATATGAAGAAGCATGCCGCAAAAGAAAAAATGTTGAGCTCATTCTTCTAGTAGGAGGATAAAGGCAAACTTCCACCATGCAAATGATGGTGGTGAAGGTGGAAACACCCTTGTGATTTATTAGATCATCCTCCATGCAAGAAAAAATCTGAAGAAGCATACCCCAAAAGAAAAAATGTTGAGCTCCTTCTTCTAGTAGGAGGATAAAGGTAGACTTCCACCGTGCAAATGATGGTGGTGAAGGTGGAAGTCAAAAGAGAAGCATTTTGTATATACACTATCATATGCCAAATAATCATGCTTGGGCATAATATGTTGTTAGTCTATTAGAATCATTTTCCATATAGGCCACCACATGCCACACTTCCTTGTTTAGGCATGATTTTCATTATGTATATTGAGCATGTTGTACCCTTTTTTTAAATGTGTATATTTATCCACGTGTGTATGAATTGAAGTGTGTTTCTACTTGATGTTGAAGTGTTATATTGTTAGGTTGAATTTGCATCTATGTCATGATAATGCAATATCACTTATTGTGAAGTGAGAAGTGTGACATGTTGAATTGTTGAAGGTTCTTGGATTGGGTTTTTAAAGACATCTCACTTATGCATATTCCTAGTGATAGAATAGTTTATGATCCCAAACAAATTGTCACAAATTTTATCCCTTAGGGCACACTTCTCCAAGCTCATACCAAATCTAAAAATCTCTTTATTACAATAATTTATGTGATATAAATATGTTTTTTATCCTCAATTTCTATCTTAAAACACTTAACAATTTGAAACCTATGTTATATAAAATCAACATGAATAAAAAATCTTGAAAATTACATAATCATGAAGAGAATGGAAGAAGAAAAATCAAATTTGCAATCACACAATTTTGGATGGCACTATACTTTATACATGTGTAGAAGAAGTGAAATATGAAAAAATTTATCACAAAATTGGTACAATATCTAGCTCTCCAAACTAGCGCAAGGTAAAATCAAGAAAACTCTAGCCACCATCAAAGATCCACAAAAATCGAGCATCAACAACAAAAATTCCTCCCTTGGCTTAAACACTTTTTTATCACATATACTCTGCACAATAGCATTATTTTCCTTCTCATGTTTTACCACACCTAGCCATGTTTCATCACGCAAGTGCGATGCTACATCATACATGTGCATGGAAAGATGGATAGAGTCCTAGTCTCTATATATACTTATCCATCCTAGGTTTTGTGTACTAAAATACTTAACCCTCAACACTTATATCAACATAAACAACCACACCTACATGGGACATAATGAAAGATATAGTAACCAACTTGTCTTCTAAGAAAGATATCACACCATGCTCAAGACTCATCAATTTCATCTCATTATGATATTTCGAAAGCCTCACATCCCATAAGAACATGGTACTAAAATAATTGAGGGTGTTAGATCCATTCTCCATGTCTTCTACTAGGCTTAGCAATATAGTAGTAGAAAAATATCCACCTGTTGAAGGCTCGAAAATGTTTGCCTCAACCTCAGGGAATACCACTTGGTCGGGAACTTAAGGTAGCTCCTTTTCAGTTGGAATTAGTGGGTCCAACTAGGGATAAAGTGACGAGTTTCCTCTTTAAAAAGATATAATATAATAATAGAAACAAAATGAGACTGATGGAATGATTTAAAAGCTAGAGATGATATTAGTAAATAAATGTATTCTACATACTTCCTCAGAATAATATCTCCTTATATGTGATTCATAAAAGATTTCACAAAGCATGCAACAATATAGATCATTAAACACTTTATGAAAGGAAAAAAAATAAGATAAACTAAATTAATTAAATAGTTAATTAATTAGTTGATTAAAACTTAATCACATATAAGATCTCTTTATCTCTTATACAATCATGAATGATACATTCATACACATCAATAGTGACAATGTCTCATTGTTTTCAAAGCATTTATATAAGGATATAACTTATAAGAAATACACTATCTATCTTAATGAAACATAGCAATAATATAAAGATAATAGTACCCCATACATCACTACTCTTCTCATAAAACACATAGCTTTCGTTTCAGGTTCTCAATTTGATAACTTTGGTTTTAAACAATAGTGCAAGTTTAAAGTTGTTTATCAAAAATTTAGAACCCATTTCTAAATACATGAAAGATGTTTAAATAGCCTATTAGTGTTAAAAAAAAATAGTAAACTAAATAAAAGTATTCACAAAAGCTCCAAAAAAATAAGCTAAAATAAAGCAAATATAAAGATAGCAATATGTTGTAACAAGAAATTCATGATTGTTCTTCACGATGATTTTTCATTCGTTTTGTGAGTCCACATATATCCGTCATTAGCTTTAGTTGGGGGGATGAATCGGCTACATGCACATCTACCCCATAAATACTGCATCACTCAAAATGGAAGAAGTTGAGTTGTTGTATTAGAGAGACACCTCAACACTAACCATTGACTATGTGGTTTCACCAAGAAATGCTAATAACCATCAAGGTTTACTTTTGATAAACATTGGATGTCTTCGACCATCTTCTTGGATGTTTCCTGCCATGACTACTTCAGTGCTTTGATATTTGTAAAGGTGTCCTTTGGGAATTCATGTATTAGATTGGCCTGCAATAAGGTATTGTTGATATATTCAGTGAAGTTTGAAGCAATATTTCTAGCTTTGATAATAGCCATTTATGTTTGTTTCATTTCGATATCCGAGTTACCAAAAACGATATCCTTTTGACATTCTTCCATTCGAGGAAGATCAATTGATCTTACTTCATCGTTGTCTTGCCAATCTATATGCTCAGAGTTTTTCTCATCATTTCTTCATAGAAGGTCTACAGATCTGACAAATGGTTAACTAAAGAATAGCTAGTCTTACACAAATCATGAATTAAAGTTAATATGTGACAAAAGACAACCTTGTTTCTTTGTAAGGAGTGTATCCAATTCTCCTACTTCCTTTTGGACTTCATTTATTTATGGATTTTCCTTTAACTCGTTAATATTTTGTTGCAGTTGTTATACATGTGCATCTTTGTCTTTGATTTCAAATTCAAAATGTAGTTTTAAGTCTTCTTTTTTTTTGTAATTCGGTAAGGCTTTCTTGCCATTGTTGCTTAACCAACCACCTTTCATTCTGGAGATCGTGTTCTAACTGAATAATCATCTGGACTTTATCCTTGAGAAGCAGTTAAATGTTCGTTTCTATATTAATAGTAGAACTAGCATAAGCTCCTGCAAACTGTGAATGTGTGTTGAACTCTTAGTCGGGGGATTTTTGGGCTCCTTTCTAGATAAATTGAAAAGGAGTCTCGTTTGAAACTAATGCTTGTGCTTGTTCCATCTTTATCATTACTGCTTTATTTTTTGGACTATAAAATACATCCAAAGTAGAAATTTCTTCAATTTTTAGGACTATCTCCACAGTAGGAAATGGTGAGATAATTTCCATATCCTTAGAAACAGTAGTTTTATCAAAAACCTTAGCAACAATATTAATTTTTGGAGTCTTAGGAACACAGTAATTTCTGGAGCCTCAATAGTGAACGAGGTTTTCCCTTCAATTTCTAGAGCTTGGTATGTTCTTTGCCCACTGTATTATTCACATTCTAAGTTATTTTAGTTGATAAGACATGATTAAACTCCTTGCACGCTTCATCCAACTTATTTTATTCTTTGACTTTCATCGTCTATTCAACAACTGCATGAGCTATCTCTAAGACTTGGGAAATAATTGTATTCTTCGAATAGGAGGTTGATGTATTTGAAACTTCATGATTCTGTTGAGACTTTCTTAACAAAATTTCTGGCAAATGGGTTATTCTCCGATTACGATATTGATTGAACCTAATAAATTATTCAGGAGTTAGATGTTTTGTCCCCAAATTTTCAACCACAGAATACTCTGGAACCATCTCAAATAAATCATCAAATTTATGAGGCTCACTTGAAAACTACCTGATTCTTGCTTCCTTCATGAAATCTTTTGTGACCTCATTAGGATTGCATTTCCTATTCGGAATGGTTGCAAAAGTAAAAACTTTGAATTGTTCAATATCTAGCTAAGAATGCTTGAAATTTTCCAACGTATAGGTACCATAAGAAATAGGAAAAGGAGGCCAAATAGTTCTCTTGCCATCCTTGAGAACTTTAGTTAAACCATTACCAATTGTTTGGTAGGAAATCAATGACAAAAAGAGGCAAAAAATGAGGTTGGACAAGGCTGCCAAAAACTTGAATATAAGCTTTAAGTCTCTATTAGCTTTTCCAGAGATTCTAGGTGCTTTTCTACCAAAGACCTCTTGGGGAATGGGGAGTATAATTTCATGAAAGATTTTATAAAAATGAGGATGATACTTGGTTTCCCACACGATATCAAGGTAAACATGAATAAGGGTAGGTAATTGAATTATCCACATCAATCCTAGAGATAGGAAATCATATGAAAAACAAATAGCGTCCATGATATAGGCACTCATAAATAAAGGGGGATAATACCTCTCAATAGCATTATGCTTGTGTCAATAACTGCAGATTTGAGTAGTTCAATTATTGGACTAAATATTTCCCCAATCCATGATATAGCCATCAGAAGCGGCCTTTATTAGAGACACCCATCGCTCTGAGAATTTTTATGTATTGGGGGTAATTATAGAGATGACACATCATATCAACAATACAAGAGAAAGGACGAACAATAGAGGCTAATGAATACATACCCCTGTCTTCACACTTGTGTTTGCTTAGGTCCCTTCTCCATTCTATGATAAGATCATCTCAGTTTAGATTCCACTGCATGAATTTCTAGACAAATTGAGTATCATACTTTTTCTGTGGTAGTGAAAAATGGCACATTTTCCTCAAGTCCTTGTCCTTGAGTGATCCAATAATTTTCTTCTTCAGAATCATAAAACCTTTGTATGTAATATCCAGATGGTCAATGACCCATCTTACCATATCTGTGCAGGGTAGAATTTTGGGACAGGAAACAATTATATATAGAAATGAATTAGCCACATCATTCCATGCAGTGGTAACATCTAGAGCAGGAGCATTAGTAGTAGCACTTGCATCTCAATTAGCCTTGGGCTTTCATCCTCGAATAGTTTGCGTCTGGAGTGAATGTAGTATCCGTAAACAATGGAGACATCTCGAGAACTTCCTCGGTAGGCAAAACCGGTTGTGGCTAAATTACAGACTTTCTCTTCGCTTTGATTATCCTTGACATTTCCTTCAACTAGTTTTTATCATAATTCACCTATAAGAAGCAAACTAGGATGAACAGAAATAACTTGTAAAACACAAAGAGTCTTATCAATTGAATGCAAGTTTTAATGAGAAATCCTTCTACATTACATCAAATCATTTCAAATCATTTAAAAACCTCGAAACTATAAACACATAGAGTGGCCATTTAATTTTTGAATGTTTGTTCACATGATGCTCACACTTGTCATTATATTAGAAAATAACTTTATTGGCGTTTCAGTATCAGGTCATATGAACATGACCTTATGACATGTGATTTCCAATATTATGTTGATTGATCATGAATGAGGATGCGGGATGTCTGATATCTCAATTTAGGGAGTTAACATAATGCAATATTGACATCCGTTATTTGACGGAATGCAATACTGGTAATTAACAGAATGGGATATCCCTATCGGCAGTTCAAAACTGGTAGTTCATTATCAGTGGTTCGCTAATGGCAATTCCTATCGGTACTCATTTTGAAATTGCTGACACTGATAAGCTGATTGCACTTCATGTGTGGTTTTTTAGTGAGACTGACCTTTTATGATATTTATGTTTATTTGCTAAAACAACCTTTAGAAACTTTGGTTATGCTTTTAAAGGTTTTTTTATGGAAATATAATTGAACATGATTTCTTCGATTTTCATATTATTTCCTAAGAACTATGAAAAGGTTCTTAGGCCTAAAAGGGGTTTTATTTCACAATATACCTTTTTAAAATATTTTCTTGTTTTATTTATAAAAAAGGGTATAAACATAAAACTTGTCCTGTTTTATTAAAATAAGAAAGGATTTATTCCTAAAAATTAAAAGGAACCCCATTATTTCTTATTCTAAGTCTACGAACAATTGGGGTTGTTGAGTACTACGACAACTGGCGACACACTCAACGAAATAGTTAATCTTTGTAATAATAAATAAGATCTTAATATTTGTCAAGAAATCTTTTCATAAAGTCAAGAATGATTGAAATTTAGATCAATATAAATAACTTTGTAGTGAAACAACACATTTTATCGTAAAGCTTCTCACAGCTTGTTATACATGAAAATCTTCATTGTGCACATTGCTTATTAATAGGTTGAAAAACTAAAGAAAAAACTATTAGAATCTTAGCATCTAGAATAAACTTATTGGTTAATGGTAGAGTCGTTGATGTGAGCACGTGTTCATAACCTCGAAAGGGTTAACAATTAACCAAAATGAACGAGTATTCCATCCATGTCCTAATAGCATTTTTGGAGGTAATTAATATTTTTTTATCTTTTTTTTATTTTTTTACTTAAAAGTCATTATCGTGGTTTGATGGCGAGATGATGATAATTCCATTCACAAGTTATAATAAAATTGAACAACTCAGCTCGTAATGAGACCTCTTGTATTATAGTGTTATGATTGTAAGCCATCATCTTGGTTTTGGTTGCCAATAGTGATAATGTCAATGTCATTAGTTTCCTATGATCATGATAAGCAGGCTCATGAGACCTCTTAACTTTTAACTTTTTTTATTTTTATTTTTGAATTACACTCTAAAAAAATTAAAATTAATGGATGGGGAGGTTTCATTTACTCCTTAAAAGTTTTTTGGATGACTATTTAAGTAAAATTGCTAAAGCTTCAGAATAATTTATCCTTTCATAAATATAACTCTTCAAAGCCAATTTACAAACAAATAGATTTTTTAAGAGTTCCAAGCAAAAATATTTCACAATTAAATGGTTGTCACATTTCAAAGTTTTGAAATAGACACAATACTAGATTTCAATGTATAGTCTTTCTTTATGAATTATTTCTTGAGCAAAATAACACCTTAATAATGAAGAGAGACTTCCAATATATACTTTCAAAAGTGTACTACTTATTATAAAACAAAACAAAACAAAAAATGTTATTTTGCTTATACGATTATTTGCATATTTTACAAGAGAACAAATGTTCTTTTCAAGAAAAATATTTTTGGAGAATAAGTCCATTAACGAGAAGATTTTCCTTCTTCCCTTGTAAATCTTGCATGACAAAAATTGATGGACCTATCTTCCCAAAAATTTGAAAGGTACCAAGCCACGGTTTTTGAAATTTAGTAGTTTTCCTTTATACTCTTGCACTTTATCTTATTTCAAAACCAAAGCTCCAATCTCAAAAAAGTTATATTTGACTGAATTTATGTCAAATGAATCTTTGACCAACTATTGATTAGGCATGGACTGGTTTGGCTTTATTTTTGTCTTCTTCCAATTTAAGGATTTGAGGCATTCCCAATTGTGGAGTGGAATAAGGCTTTTCTTCAATGAATTGAACTAGGGCCAATGAAGGTAGAGCTAAATTGGGAGGAAAAATAACTTCTTTTCCACCTACTAGATGGAAAGGAAAGGTACCTATTAAGGTTTTCTAAATTATTTTATAAGCCCATAAAGAAAATGTTAAATCCTTGTGCCAATTCTTTTGATTTTGGTTAATGGTTCATTTGACAATTGTTATAAGTGGATTTTGCTAAGCCATTTCCCTGAGGGTAGTAATTTGCAGAATACTTAAGTTTAAATCCTCTTTTTAGAGCAAATTTAGTCATTATAGTCCCAGAAAAATAAGAAGCATTGTAAAAAACAAGAGCATTAGGGATACCAAACCTAATAATGATAAATTGATCAGAGAATTTAGTAATTTTCTCAAAATTGGCTAGCTTAAGAGGTATTTCCTCTACCCATTTTGTAAAATAATATGTTATGATTAAAATGTACTTATATTGTTTGGAAGAATGAGGAATGATCTCACCTATTATATCCACCCCCATTGCTCAAAAGGTTGTTTGATGTTAACAAGTTGCAAAGCATAGATGCTTTCTTCTGTCTTCTTGAAGCAGTTTCAGAAATTCTACATTTTTACGCATACATGTGAGTGTCTTTGAACAAAGTTGGCCAGTGATATCCAGCATGTAGGACTTTATTAGTAGTTGTATCTCCACTGTAATGACCACCAGCTGGCCCATCATGACATTGTTGTAAAACTTTTTCTGCTTCAGATTTTTCCAAACATATTAACAAAAAAGAATTATAATTTTGTCTAAACAAAACATCATTGATGAGATGGTATTCATTAGCTTTTAATCTCAAGGCTATTTTTCTTTTAAAATCTAGCTCAGATGGAGCATAACCATTTTTTAAATAAAGCATTAAGTTGGCATATTGAGATTCAGTGTCAACATGGAGTACCTGTGTGAGTTGAACATTGTTACCTGTACCTTCATCAATTGATGCATCATTCATTCCTATAATAAATTTGCAAAAACCTTGACCTTTAACAATTTTTGCAAGTTTTATTTCTAGGTTGTATTATTGTAAGGCAATGATCGAGTTAGCTCTTTTCTCTCCTAATTATTTTTTACGAAGTAATTGTGTAACCACTTAAAAAGGCACAATGAATTTAATATACGTTTTTAAGAGAAAAGGTATAAAATACTTGATGGCTTTGTGTTATCAAACCAACTCACAAAAAGATAGAAAAGATAGATGAACACCTTAGAAATAAGCCTCTTCGAGGGAGCAACCTATTTTACATTACAGAAATGAGCAATTCCTGGATGATGCAAATGATAAGACCTTCATAATATAATCAAAACTGACATAACAATAATAATGTAAGGGCACAATAATAACAATAGTGGGCTTCTAGGGGGCACAATAACAACAATATGGGGACTATATGAGCACAATAATATAATAAGGGGGTTACACTAACAATAATAAGGGGCTACACTAGTAGTATAGGGACCTAACATGCCCCTCTTCTTCAAATTGTGTTGTCCTCAATGCTTGAGTACTTCGTGCTGCTTCTGTATGAATTCTTGTCCTCCCATGTGGAATCTTCAGTAGGTAAGTTCTTCCACTTGATGAGATACTCTGAAAGTGATCAATTTCGTAGCTGTCGATTTCTCGGTTTCGTGACTGCTTTAGGTTCCAATATCATTTTTCCTTCCTTGTCAAGTTCTCGCAATACTATTTGAACTGGGATCTTCTGCAATTTTTGAATAAGTTCCCACTCCTTTGGGCATATGGATATCTATAAGGCCTGATGTTTAGAGGAAAACTTCCTGGAATCAAATGAATAACATGATCATGATCATGAATAGGTGGGAGGCCTTTTGAGTTTCAAATACCTTGGAATGATTGTCCAAAATGTTTTGGAGATCTAGAGAAATACATGATTTCGATGTGGGATCCTCTAGTGAACATAATTGTGCAATTAAGCCCCATTGTTCTTTATTTAGAAGCTTTGTCATGCTGTTAGAGTTGATTATCTTTCCCAGTTTCCCTTCGATACCCCTCAATTCAACTTCCTTTCCTTCCCAAAAAAAAATTCAAGAAAAGTTCTTGAAAATTAAAAGCTATCGTACCCAAAGATTATAGCCATTGGACTCCTAGTACATCAGCACCACCCATTTGAATAGAAACCATTAGACTATTCAACACATATTCTCCCATGGATAGCTTGATATTATGGCACTTTTTAGAGAAATTTATGGTTCTTCCATTTGAAACCATTACTTGCCACTCTGGTTCTGGATATAGGAAGAAATTCAATTGCTTCGCTATCTTACAATGAATAAAATTATGGGTACTACCCAAATCAATCAATGTTATTACCTTTTTCTTCTTGATATGTCCTTTTATCTTGATAGTTTTGAGGAGTGGTTATTTTGGCCAATGCAATCGTTCATGGTGTGTATCCTCTTCATTTGATGTTTCTTGTTCTTTTTCTTCTTCCTCTTCACAATCTATGTAAAATAATTTCTTC
>APFE030426118.1:0-36402 GCA_000404065.3 Pinus taeda
AATGTATGGACTAATATAAAATGAAATTTGACCATTTTTTATCCCAAATGTTATTAGTTAAAATATAAATTTTAAATTTTAAAAACTCAAAAATTTGTTTTTTCGCATTATTAATTAATGAAAATAATATTGATAATGTATGGACTAATATAAAATGAAATTTGACCATTTTTTATCCCAAATGTTATTAGTTAAAATATGAATTTTAAATTTTAAAAACTCAAAAATTTGTTTTTCATTAAAATGAATTGTAATGCTTTCATGACTGCATTTTGTAGGGCGGAATATTTTCGTATAAAGATTCAGGCTCTATCAACACACAATTCTTTGTGGTCGAGCGAATTCAAATTTTCATGGAACTTCATAGAATGCCCTGTAGTGATGGATTTTTACAGGCCAATTGGCCGTCACCGCCCATTGGATTAAAATTCCTAAAAACCATTTTATGTTCAAAGAGTCTGAAAACCACTAATACATGCAATTAGGAGTGGTTTCGTTTTGAAATTCCTATCCGCTCCCTACCAAAAAGCTCCCAGTTCGCTTGTTACCCTTTAAAAAAGGAGCGCATGTATAAAGGCATTCTCAGATCAACATGCTCTCAGGACTCGTCTCATCTTCTTCTCTGCTCTGAATTGCATTGGTTTGGCTTGGCTCGTTTCTTGTCCATATTGCATGGTCATGCATTTTGTGTTTTACAGCCATTTTGAAAATGATGTTTTCCATTTGTTTGGATTACAATGAGTGGTTATTTTGGTTGATCTTTCTTTGCTTTTATTTTTTCTCTTCCAAGTTTGCATTGTTTGTCCTGGGTTTTATTGACTATAGTAGAATATGAAACCAGTTATCTTTGATTTCTATGAATTGATTAGCAGGTATGTTTTTAATTGGACGCTGCCGGGTAAGCGTAGAGATATTTGAACATGATCTGATATGAATTCTGATGTGCAACAGGTACAGAGGAGGGTTTGCCAGTGAGGAAGAAGATGACACGAGAGGACTGGCTTGTTTCTATATGTCCCTCTGTCAGAGGTGGTCTAGTAAGCAGTTTGGTTTACTGTCAATTTAGGGAGATGACATGAAGGATTAAGGATGGAGAATGGTAATTCTTATGCATCGTGCAAGTAAGTATGCCCATGATTGTCCCGTGCCCATGATTTTTGATCGTGCAAGTAAGTATGCCCATGATTTTTGATCTTATCGGACTATCTGTGATCATCTACTACTTTTTTTTGTTGTTGCTAATCTGGACATGTGTATAATGTATATGGTGCATCTTTTGCATATATGCTCCTATTGTTTTTATTTGCCTATATGCACTAGCTATCTGATACTCTGCTTTTATTTGCCTATATACACTAGCTATCTGATACTCTACTTATCTTCATCTGACACTCTGCTTATCTTCATCTGACATATGAACATGTGAATACTCTACTTATCTTCATCTGACACTCTGCTTATCTTCATCTGACATATGAACATGTGAATATGGACAATGTCTGGTCTATATCTATATGTAGATTTGCAATTTATATTAACTCAATATAATACATTATGCTTTTTTTTCTCTGGAAAAAAGAAGAAGTATGCCCATGATTGCTTTAATGTATGTGATTGGCACAGGACAACCTTCGGCCTCATTCTTAATCTTGAATAGAATCGAAACAAGACAACCCTCGGCCTCATTCTTAATCTTGAATAGAATCGAAACAAGACAACCCTCGACCTTGTTCTTAACCCTGAATCGAATCGGCTAGATAGGCACATTCTGTCCATGTCTGTTTCTTTCTTGGTTTCTGTAAACAGCTAACCCCGACCGTATGTTTGCATTGTTTTATTTTTGATGGAGGATGTCTAGTGATTTTGGATTTCTGTCAAATTATTCATTGGAGTGGAGGAACATGTATACGTTTTGTTTTTTTGTTTTTTCTTTGTTTTTGTTTTTTTGTTTTTGTTTTTACATAGTTTTTACTACTAGCATATATAACCATAAACATAATATTTGGCGCTCTGATATTTGTTTTATGGTGTTACCTCAACATTTAACCCTCTTTGGCAGTTGCTTGCTAATTGGTTTTGACCTGGATAATGAATGAAAACAGCTTAAAAAAGAGGGTTCAACATCGAGGAAGTAGATTACAGCAGAACCTTCCGAGCTCAGGTTTGTTTTGGTTTTATTTGAGCTGGTGATTTTATGTGTCTCTCTCCCATTCATAAATGGTTTGCAGGTCGAGTTGCGGGAGAGAGGTCGAATAATGTTTTTTATTTTGGCATTCAAGAGGAAGAAGAGTCTATTCGTTATTTTGTTAGTGAAAGTGGCGTGCACCGTCAGGGAACGTTGATTCGTACAGTCATCTGATTCAGTCCATCCTGTCAGACTCATTTCTGTCTTTTTGGGTAAAACCGCTAACTTTCTAGAACATTGGGTTAACCCACTTAAAAGGTCTTGCTAATCGGGTCTATTAAATGACCTCAGCAATGTTCAACCAAATTTCATTAAAAATGATTATGAAACCTAAAGGTTAGCTAGAAGTGGTATTGATGATTAAAGTCTTTCTGAGGTGTGATTTAGTGGTATAGGGTTAACCTTTTGTTTCTCTTCATTTTTTTAGTCATGTGCCTGCATCGTTTGCTCAGCCTATTTTACTTTTTAAAAGATAATAACTACTCCCCTGTGCAGGGAATGTCGTTGGCCTCCAGTCCATCATTCGGTAATTCTCATACCAACTCTGTTATTCAGTAATTTTCTACTTGGTGAGCGTCTAACCCCGTAGATATCTGTTCCCCAAATTTTGGCTAAAAGATTTAAATGACTCTGGAAGAGGTTAAACTGTAAACATTGTTATATTGTTGTTTCTCAATGCCTTACAGGTTCCTTCTCTTTTCAACTAGATAGGATCCGGGGATTAAAGTCTCTCTTCTTGAGGATATCTTTCCAGCATGTTTTTAGAGAACAAAATTCCGAAGCCGACTCTCTCCAAGCATGCTCTGTCCCTCCTGCATGGACATATGCATCTTGAACCTATTTTGGAGGGGCTAATCCAAAGTCAAGGTTTTTTTGTGATTTAGTAAGATTCCCTTCTTGTTGTGTGCTTTATAGGTGCCTGCAAGCATCTGTCTCATCTATGGGATAATCCTCGTTTTTTTATATTCTCTCTATTTTTGGAAGCATGTAGAAATTATTTGTCTGAGTTACAGGGAGGTATTTTTTTCTATCTAAGGTGGGAGCAGGTTAGTTATTTTATGTATGACAACTGCTAATTATTGCACAGCAACTATGATGTATGTAAATTCTTAATGGATGTGTTTTCTTTTTTTCTCCTGAGGAAAAAAATATTGTTGTTTCCTGTTTCAGTTACTGAAGCTCTAGCAAATTGCAAGGGGTTTACTGTTATTTCGTTCAGCCCCAAGTGCATTTCAATACCTAGAGATGGTCATCTCAGGTAAAGCTTATTTGCTTTTAATTTAATTGGAAATTCTTGTGGAAATTATTTGTCTAAGTTCCTTTGAGAATAATATGAATGTTGTTTTGTGTAGTTACAGGGAGGTATTTTTTTCTATCTAAGGTGGCTGCAGGTTAGCTATTTTATGTATGACAACTGCTAATTATTGCACAGCAACTAAGATGTATGTAAATTCTTAATGAAAGTGTTTTCTTTTTTTCTCATGGGAAGAAAAAATATTGTTGTTTCCTGTTTCAGTTACTGAAGCTCTAGCAAATTGCAAGGGGTTTACTGTTATTTCGTTCAGCCCCAAGTGCATTTCAATACCTAGAGATGGTCATCCCAGGTAAAGCTTATTTGCTTTTAATTTAATTGGAAATTCTTGTGGAAATTATTTGTCTGAGTTCCTTTGAGAATAATATGAATGCTGTTTTGTGTAGTTACAGGGAGGTATTTTTTTCTCTCTAAGGTGGGAGCAGGTTAGTTATTTTATGTATGACAACTGCTAATTACTGCACAGCAACTATGATGTATGTAAATTCTTAATGGAAGTGTTTTCTTTTTTTCTCCTGGGGAAAAAAAATATTGTTGTTTCCTGTTTCAGTTACTGAAGCTCTAGCAAATTGCAAGGGGTTTACTGTTTTTTCGTTCAGCCCCAAGTGCATTTCAATACCTAGAGATGGTCATCCCAGGTAAAGCTTATTTGCTTTCAATTTAATTGGAAATTCTTGATTATTGGTTTTGGCCTAGCTAATGATTTGAAATAAACTCTGATTTGCAACAGGTTGGCTGTCGAGGAATATGATGAGACAACAGATGCTTTTGTTTCAACCTCAGAGGCACACAATTTCTTCCATAGATTTGCTTTTCTTCGGGTGTATGTATCATGAAATGGCGGCAGAGCCTGTTTCTTTTTAATCTTTGTTTGCAGTCACAGCGGAGGTAAGATGACATGCAGAAAAGTTGACAGAAGATGGCAGAGGAAGCTTCGGAGCTCAGGTTTGTGTGAGCTTATTTGAGCTGTGGTTTCTGTTAACCGTCTCATAGTATGTGTTTCCCTCTCATAAATTCTATATCCATCTCACAGGTGGTGTTTCCGTCTCATTAATGATTTGCAAGAGGGAGGATGAGGAACACTTATTTTTGTCTCTCGGAAGAAGCAGAGAAGATGAGGTATTTTCTCACTTGTTTTGTCAGTGAAATTATTGAGAGTGAATCGATGATACGATCATGGCGGTGACGGAGAGGTCTTTTCTTATACATTTTCTGTGAATGTGACGCAGGTATCTGCAAATTCAAAGAATAGTGGTTTTTACAGCACTTCGTTTTGTTTTTTCATTTTTTCCGTACTTTTAGGTAATCCGCTAAACATCTCGAAGATGGGGTGAACCCCCTAGAAAGTCTCGTTAATGGGAAATGCTTACATAAAATCGGTTTCACTGAATTTCACAAAATATGATTATTGAACCAAGTGATCTTTATTGAAGCAAGGGTATGTAGTCGTGGGTTGGGTGATTTCGTGTTAGCCTCACTTCGTGTTTTTACCTCTGCATTATTTGAGTGTTTTTTTAATTTTTAATTAAATTTTGTTGGTGTTGTACGGGGTTTTTCATTTTTGATGTAAGATCTATAGTAGAAACTAAGATAGATAGGCAGAGCGGAAATCCAATCCAATCCATGGGAGTCTGGAAAGGTAATAGATGATTTTGATTAGTGAATTAAGTAGTATGTAGGTTTTTTTTTATAGTTTAAAGGTAAACTCTCTTATTTTAATGTTAGAATTTTTTATTTATTATTTGAGAATGAAGTACATCAATTTCACTATTGTTTTAATTCTGGACTCAACACTATTTTACTATTGTTTCCATTCTAGAATCAATACTATTTTAATCCATTTGTCATTCTAGGTATGGTTTCCATTCTAGAATCAATACTATTTCAATCTATTTGTCATTCTAGTCATTCTAGGTAAAGTTTATGTGTATGTAATTTTTTTAGTTTGGATTATTAATTTTGGCGTATTTAATAATTTGACATGAATTTTGATTTGCATTATGTTAGAAAATAGTGTTAAAAAAAGATGAGAGATTGAATGTTTTTATTCAATATAAATGATAATTTCATTAATAAGTTGGTTTATTTAGATCATTTAAACTAATGATATATAATTGAAATAGTAGCATAGTTCAATTATTTTTTATCTTTGTTTTGCAGACATTTCGAAAATAAGATGGCATGTTAGAGGAGAGAAGACTAAAAATAAACTAATTAAGGTAGATACACATTCTTTCATTTTCTGTATAAAATTGTTATCCTATATAAAACTACATAAAACAACACGAGGTGTATGAAATTGTTATCCTACATAAAACAACATGAAGCGTGTGAAATCGTTATCCTACATTAAAAAAAGTAACTTCATGTGTTATATTGTTTTTCTATTTATTTTCATTTTCTTACTAAACTAGTTAGTTAAAATCAATATTTAGAAATTTGTTGATCCAAATTTTAGCAAACTAACAGTAGAAGTTTGTTTGTTAGAAGTCATAGATGATTCTAAAGGATTAGATTGATAAACTATTTTGTATACTACATTTCACTTCGTTCATTTATAAATAGTTATTTCTTTTATGCTAGTAAGCTATTAATGCAACAACTATTCTCACTTTGATCATAAACGTCACACTTCACACTCTGGTTACAGGAAGTTCCTATTCTAGCTTAACAAAACTTTCTTACAGGGTTGTTTAAAACTCACCTTTGCTTAATCACTCATTCATCAGTTTAATATTAAACCTTATATTTATAGGCTCCTTTCAACATATCCATAGACTCGTATCCGAAACCGGATTTTATCAAATGAATAAATTTATTACAGGTTAAAAACAATAATTACAGGAACTTCCTGAAGTGCTACCGGATCTTCTTGTAGTGTTGTGGGATCTCTGCTTATGATTCATTAATTGCTCCAACGCTTCTTTGGTTTTCGGGACTATGTAAGTCAATGCCAAAACCACTCTTCATGGACTCTTCATGCATAGAATCGTTTTTCTGTGATCCCTCATCGATCTTACCACAAACTGGAGTTTCGATCTGCAACATGACTCTTATTTCGACCAATACTCTGTTTCAATAACAAGAGTTTGACTCTGGGTAACTAAAACCACATGCTGTAGAGCCTTCTCTGGTGGAAATATTGCTATTCTTGTTCCTAACAAGTACCACAATCTTCAACAATTGAAAATACAATATTGGAATGATTTACATTAAATCACAAGTTCACCAAAAATCTAGATTATTATTATTATTTATTATTATGAAATATATATATATATATATAATTTTATTTAAATTAAATTTTATGATTTTTGTTTTTTAAAATTTGATAGTATATCATAAAATAAATAGACTTACACTAAATTATTTAATTTAGGCCTTGTCTATAGAGTTTATAAATTCTCTTGGAAAATTATTTTTGGCCAGAAAATGATGATTTTTTCTGGAAAAATTTGATTATATGAATTGAATTCTGTTTTTTAATGGTAGAATTAAATTCAACGCCATCAGAGATCTCCTCACACTCAAAATCATAAAATTTGATAGCTATAACCTAGGTTTCCCAAAATTTCTACCCAATTTTAACGAAAAAACATGTTAAAATTTCCACTAATAACTTGTATAGACTACTCTCCTTTAAAAAAAACCCAAAAAAAAAACTCTTAATCCAGAGAGAGAAAATGTGATTTTACCACTGGCATCTATTTACTTCGTGAGAGTCGTTGAAGGGAGACCGACATGCAATTAATATTAGAGGCGCTTCAAGAAATGGGAGGATAAGTGTACTCTATTATAAGCGGCGTCAATTATTAACATGACCGAGGGAGTAAAAACTTTTACATAATAGTGAGGGAAATGACTTTTTTAGCCAGATAATTAAAGTGAATGGTATTTATTTTTATGTTATTTATTATTTTAAAAGTATTTATTACATTTTATATATTTTTACGAAAAAAGTATATAATATTATTTAAATAATTTAAATTGCCTTAATTTATATCCAGGCAAGGAAAGAAAACCTAATATTTTACAAAAAATACATTTATTTATCTAAATATCAAAATACATAATTTAATTAATAAATTGATTAATTTAAGTACATTAAAATAAAACATTTTCTTGAAAACTATATTTATATATTTTTTATTTTTGAATAATCTTTCCATTATGAATTAATGAAGATAATATTGATTATATATGGACTAATAAGATGAAATATGACCACTTCTGTATCTCAAATATTATTATTTAAAATATAAATTTTAAAAACTCAAAAATTTATAACAGTGAATTTTACTGCGTTATATTAAAAGAAATGGTCCACGCGAAAATGCTTTTCTGACAAAATTTTGCAGGGAGAGACATTTTCGAAAGAAGATGCAGATTCTATCAACATCCAATTCCTTGTGGTCGAGCGAATTAAATTTTCATGGAATGCCCAGTAGGGATGGAACCGGCTAATTGGCCGTCACCGCCTGTCAGATTTAAATTCCTAAAAACCATTTTCTGTTGAAAGAGTCTGAAAGCCACTAACACAGGTGGTGAGGAGTGGTGCCGTTTTGAAATTCCTATCAGCTCCCTACCAAAAAGCTCCCAATTCGCTTGTTACCGTTTAAAAGGGAGGGAGAATGGATGTATAGAGGCATTCTCAGACCAACATGCTCTCGCTTTCCTGACTCGTCTCATCTTCTTCTTTGTCTGAATTGCATTGGTTTGGCTTTGCTCGATTGTGTTTTACAGCCATTTTTTTAATTGTTTTTTCCATTTGTTTGGATTACAATGAGTTGGAATTTTGGTTAATATTTATTTTATTTTATTTTTTCTCTTCCGAGTTTGCATGGTTTGTCCTGGATTTTATTGACTAGAGGAGAAGATTAAACCAGTTATCTTCGATTTATATGAATTGACTAGCAGGTATGCTTTTAATTGGACGCTGCCGGGTAAGCATAGAGATATTTGAACATTATCTGATATGAATTCTGATGTGCAACAGGTACAAAGGAGGATTTGTCAGTGAGGAAGAAGATGACGGGAGAAGACTGCTCTGTTTCTACATATGTTCCTATGTCAGAGGTGGTCTGGTAAATGGTTTGGTTTACAGTGAATTTAGGGAGATGACATGAAGGATTAGGGATGAAGAATGGTAATTATTAAGCACCAAGCAAGTCTATGATTGATTTAATCTATTTCCCTTAACCTTGAATTGAATCAGTTAGATACACAGATTCTGTCCATCTCTCTTTCGTTCGTGGTTTCTGTAAACAGCTAACCCCAACAGTATGTTTGCATTCCTTTATTTTTGCTGCAGATGTCCAGTGATTTTGGATTTCTGTGAAATTATTCAATCGAATGGAGGGAATATGTGTACGTTTTTTGTTTTTGATTTTTTTCATAGTTTTTACTAAGAAGCATGTACAGAATGTTTAGCATAAAGAGCCCTAGTATTTGTTTTATGGTGTTACCTCAGAATTTAAATTCTTCTGCAGTTGCTTGCTGATTGGTTTTGATAATGAATGAAAACAGCTTAAAAAAGAGGGTTCGACATCGAGAAAGTAGATAACAGTATAGCCTTCGGAGCTCAGGTCTGTTTTAGTTTTATTTGAGCTGGCAATTTTGTCTCTCTCTCTCCCACTCATAAATGGTGTGCAGGTCTAATTGAGGGAGATTGGTCGAAGAATGTTGATCTTTATTTTGTGGTTCAAGAGGAAGCAGGGTCCATGCGGTCCTTTCTTTCTTATTTTATCAGTGAAAGTGGCGTTCAATGTCAGGGAATGTTGGTTCCTACAGCCGTCTGATTCAGTTCATCCTGTCATTCCCATTACTCTCCAATTGGTAAAACAGCTAACCCCATAAAACATTGAGTTAACCCACTTAAAATGTCCTGCTAATCGGGGCTAAAATCTGACCTAGAAATCTGTTCAGCAAAATTTCATTAAAAAATGATTGTGAAAGCTAAAGGTTAGCTAGAAGTGCTATTGATGATTAAAGTATTTCTGAGATGTGTGATTTAATGGTAGAGGGTTAATCTTTTGTTTCTCTTCATTTTATTAGTCCTGTGCCCGCATCATTTGTTCAGGCTATTTTAATTTTTAAAAGATAATGACTACTCCTTCGCCTCGACCCTGTCATTCGGTAATTCTCATACCAACTCTGTTATTCAGTAATTTTCTACTTGGTGAGATATCTGTTACCCAAATTTTTGCTAAAAGATTTAATTGATTCTGGAAGATGTTAACTGTAAACATTCTTGTTTCTCGTCACAGTTACTGAGGCTCTAGCAAATTGCAAGGGTTTACTGTTATTTCGTTCAACCCCGAGGGCATTTCAATTCATAGAGATGGTTATTCTAGGTAAAGCTAATTTGCCTTTAATTTCATTGGAAATTCTTGATTATTGGTTTTGGCCTAGCTAATGATTTGAAATAAACTCTGATTTGCAACAGGTTCGCTGTTGAGGAGAAGATGAGACAACAGATGCTTTTGTTTCAACCTCAGAGGCACATAATTTCTTCCATGGATTTGTTTTTTTGGGGTGTATGTATCATTTATATATCATGAAATGGCGGCAGAGCCTGTCTTTTTTTAATCTTTGTTTGCAGAAAATTTGATCATGAGTACGGTCAGTCTGAATCATGTAGATACACCAGGTTGAAGCGTTTAATTTTTCTGGTAATTGCTTTGCTAATTGGGTTTGACCTAGTAATGAATTGAAATAGGTAAAAAGATGATTCGACATGGAGGAAGAAGTTGACGGAGGAAGCTTCGGAGCTCGGGTTTGTGTGGGTTTATTTGAGCTGTGAAATTTTCCGTCTCATAAATTGTATATCCATCTCACAGGTGGTGTTTCCGTCTCATAAATGATTTGCAGGAGGGAGGATGAAGAACGCTTATTTTGGTCTCTTGGAAGAAACAGAGGACGTGAGGTCTTTTCTCACTAGTTTTGTCAGTGAAATTATCGAGGAGTGTATTGATGATATGATCATGGTGGTCTTTTCTTATAAGTTTTATGTGAAGGTGGCGCAGGTACCCGCAATTTCAATGAATGGTGGTTCTTGCAGCCCTTCGCTTCATTTTTCGTACTATTAGGTAAACCGCTAATCCTGTGGAAGATGGGGTGAACCCCCTTAAAAGAGTGTTGTTAATTGGGAAATAATTATATAAAATCTTTTTCACTGAATTTCACAATATATTATTGTAAACATGATTATCGAAGCAAAGTTGTGTAGTCGTGGGTTGGGTGACTTCATGTTCGAGTATTAACTTCACTTTGCATTTCACAGTGCATGGGTTATTTTGTGTTTTGACTTTTTTAATTAGGTTTGTGTCGTTCGAGAGGTTTTTCATTTTGTTGTAGGATGTACGGTATAACCTTAAGATGGACCGGTGGAGGGGAAATCCATAGGAGTGGTGGAATGTAATAGATGATTTCGCTTGGTGGATTAACTAGTATGCGGAGATGTAAGAGTTATTTCATGCTTATACGCTAAACTTTTTTATTTATTGTTTTATTCCTATGTTAATTTTTTTGATTTATTATTTCAGGTTCAGAATGAAGTACATCTATTTTACAATTATTTCAAACCAATTCAATTCATTGGTCATTTTAGGTAAAGTTCATTTTCTAATTTTTATTTTTACATTAAGTTTTGGTTCATACATTTTATTTGAGTTAATAATTTGAAATGATTTCTAATTTGCAACAGCGGTTTCATTCTTGAGAAATAGGCTTCGTTTCAATCTAAAAGCACTTTGATTTCTTTCATAGGTTGGTTTGTTTCGATTTTCTTTCAATTTTTGTTTGGCAGTCATTGCAGAGATGAGACGGAATGTTGGAGGAGAGAAGACTAATAATAAACTAGTTTGAATCAGGTAGATACACATTCTTTCATATTCTTTGTGAAAATGTTATCTTACACAAAACAACAAACCTAGTGTGTTATATGGTTATTCTACTTATTGTCCATTTTTTATTAAACTAGTTGGTTAAAGATAGTATTTAGAATTTTGTTGATCTGAATTTTAGCAAACTAATTAGATAACACTAGAAGTATGTTTACCCTAGAAGTCATAGATGAGTCTAGATGATTATGTTGATAAGCTATTGAGTACATTGCATTTCATTTTGTTCCTTCATTTATAAAGGATTTTTTCCATAGAGATCTCTCCTCCATAGCCATGATCCCTTTGGACAACTTATATTTCTTCCTTGAGCCACACAAGATAACTTTTGTTTTTGCTTATCTCTATGTGTGAATATTGGGGATTGATATACATTGTTAATAGGGACATACTGTTCCTTCTCAACCCATGTTGTCTCCATTCCATACTCATGAAACCATTGTTGCAACTATGTGGTCAATCAACCCTTCACTATGTGTGAACTTAGATCATGTGGTGGACATCTCCATTAGAATGGGTAGATGTCATTCAAAGTCCCCAAAGATATCAATGCTACAAATTTGTCTTGCACCAGTTTGTTGGGGACATAGATGCACCATTTATCATTTGCACAATTAAGGATCCTAATCAAATACAAATGTTGTGTTTTAATTTAATAAGTAGCTTTTTGTCTCCTTGTGGGACAATCGAGTGGTTGGCACAATGGGATGTTAAGTCATAAATTCCTTGTATATCTGGCTTACGGGCTGTTGGATATACTCTTGGTGTTATAGTGGTAGCCACTAAGTTTCATCTTGGGCCTTGACGAGTTAACAATTTACCATGGTAAAAACAAATGATAAGTAGCTTTAGTCAATGATTATAATGTTGAAAAGTGGATTTGGATTTTACTTTGGGGGCTATTGTATCATTTGATTTTAAATTTATTGGCAAATAATTGCCAAATATTAAATGTCTATATTCCTTGGGAGAATCTTTCTATTAATAATTTATTTTTCAGAGGAGGAGTTTCTTTTATTAATAATATGTTATGGGGGGATTTTAGAGTCTTTACCATTTATTTCTGTAGCATTTATTGAGTCCTAGGAGCTATAGAGGTGAACTATGAACTTTAGATATAAAGAAATGCTACACAAATTTAGTTTTTTCCCTCATAATTTGATTAATGGACACCAAATGTAGAAATGTCACAAAAAATCATTTTTATCTCATATTTTGTTTTTTGTACTTCTATAGTAAAACGTATGTGAATTTCACATTTTTCTATATATTTTGATTTGTATGTTAATAGTAAACCTTGTGTGAATTTGGAAACCATATTAGAACATTTTCACAATGACCTGGGCATAACATCTATATTCCAACCATACTCACACCCATTTGTAAGATGAATAGAGAAAATGCCTATATTTGAGTCCAACACCTTATCACCAGTAGACAATTGCAAGAATCAAAACCCTCTAAATCAAGTCCATAAATATAACCCAAGCCTTGCATATTCTACATAGTGATCAACCCTAATCATATAGAGGTGGAGGTGGAGGTTTCTTCCAAGTAGAAGAGACTTGAAATTTATAGCTTCCATTACAAAAGCTAATTTGAAATCGTGGCATGGGTGTTGCCTAGAATCTTGTGAATATAGTAGTTCCTCCTAACATCAACAATAACCTCAACAATAGTCTCGTTACAAATCTTGGGAGAGGTGTTATTTAGAATCTTATAAATAATCAAAACATTCAATATTACCCCTAGAATCCACAATATCAATGATAGCCTCATTGTCCAATGCATTGAAATCCTAAGGATGCTTTATTAGATTGTTTTTGAAGAGAATACTCGAGACAATCTCAAATATGACTCCCTCCATCCATGGCTTTGTAGTTTGTCTATGAAGGAAGTTGATTTGTGATATTTAATAAATCATTTTTTGTTTGGATCACACAATCAATTATCTTGAGTCTAGCTTCATCTTCCATAGTGTAGCTTTTCTAAACTCAATTAAATATACTTTTCGTACTTTGGCTTGATGATTTTTGAGGTTTTTCCATTAAATAATGTCAAACTTAGTACACCCATTTAAGTTGTCTTGGGACTCAAAAGGTTCTTAGTCTTTTCACATGGAAGGAAAATATTCCTTCTCATTAAGTAGATGGTATTCGCTTAAAGGAGCCAAAAAAATGATGCTATTATATATAGTTCCTCCAAAGTAGTCGCAATTATTATTGTTGGATGTCGTATAATCAAACAATTTATTAACAACACTTCAAATGAAGCTTTTGATTATTGGATACCACGAGAATCTAGTTACCAAACTAAATTTTTCCAAACAAAAGCTTTTGAATATATTTGTTCCCTCACAAATTTCCATACAAAATTGTCTAGTATTGAATCCCATCGACCTTTTTCTGGTTGTCGAATCATTCATCTTGCTTCCTCATAGAATTCTCTTTAAAATGTGAGAAAAAACAAATCGAAATGGGTGTAAGGTTGTTTTCCTATTGCTTGAAGTTTAACCCATTTGGACCGTTTTTCCTTGAATTTTATCTATGCGTACTATTTCGATTAAGTTGTTGTAGTCCCAAGTTGGATTTTCCTCCAACTTCCATGAATCTATCTCTCCCCTACTCATTTTCGCAACATAATTATTTATATTTTGCGAAGAGAAATCAATTGTGTTGTAGAAAATGATATATTCACTATTTTCACTAGAGATAATGGCCTAGGGAATTGAATGGAATCAATCTCCTTGCCCTCACTCTTTTACTTTTACACTAGTCTAAACGTGCTAAACATCCTCACATTAAAGGAGTTAGATAAATGTACCATTTTCTTTCTTTTACAATGGCATATGCAAAGCATTTGAAGCATGAAAATGAATCCACTTAAACAATCACAACTCCAAAAATCTAGATTATTCATTTTTTTCTTTTTGGCCTATCGTTTCCTTTTTCGATTATTAGCCTTGGACTCTATGTTTAGTCAATCTAGCCCTCAAACCATTTTCCTCCTTTGCAATGCGATAAGTAATTTGGCCATTAAACTACTTATTCCTTTTTTTGTTACTCCACAACTACCTCACATCGAGTCTAAAGCTAGTTCATTATTTTAGTGGTTCCTTATCTAGGATAAACCCACTATCTGTGACTTGGGTTCACTCTTCTTCAGGTAAGATCCCTTCCTCCTCCCTTTTTCCTTCATTCAGGGTAGATGTCTCCCTTTTACATCCCTCCCCTTCTTTTCCTTCCTAGTTCCTTTACCCTTTCTTTTCAACAATGGGTTCCTCTTGTCTCCTAGCAAGTCCTTTTCCATCGGAAAACCCTTTGGTATATTTTCAAGTCTCTACGTATTAGGCCTTGCATTTGTATTGGATTCTCTGAGGGAGGAGGACTTCCTGTTTGTTGTCATTTGGGGACCATGACAATGCCCACTACCTCCCCTCGGTGCACCAAATTTCTAATGGCCTTCCTCTTTTTTATTTGGCATCATCATTTTTGTGCTTGCTTCCATCTATATTGATGGAATCTCTTTTCCTTTGTCATGATTTATTAGACAATGCTATTCAATTTTCACTACAATCCCCTCACTTTTCCTTGCCCCTATGAGTTCTCCTTGTTGCCCCTTCATTTGCACTCTTCACACCTTTTTGACTTTTAGGTGGAACCCCCCACTACAACCTTTTTCTCTATGTTTTTGTTTTTCTTATCTTGCACCTCTTTTAGGAAATTGAGTAGGTTGGTGGCCTCCTTTCTATAGGTGAGATTACATTCTCACTATAATAGCACATAACATTGTATAACTTTGTTATGTCACATTACCTCCATTGATCATCTTGTTTCACTTTTATTTTTTCTTATTTCCTTTATCAAGTTGAGTAAGGGAGTAGCTTCACATTCTTTTTCGATCGCTCTGACAAAAATTTCACACTCCCTTTAGGGATATGTTGTGAAATTTTCCTTGAAATGCAACTATTGGGATTAATTCTTCTAACGGATAAATTATGTACTTTATTTTCTTACAGAAAAATAATGAATTAATCACACTACAATTCTTCACAAATAAAATGTTGCAGAAATAAAGTGGAAACTAGGAGAATGCAAGCTCACACAATAAAAATTTGACACAGTTATTTTTGGATGAATGTCCCCGAAAAACCCAATGAGGGAAAACCGGTGCAACAGATGAGGGTTTTATTATTATGCAGCAGTGAAATTATGAGTACAATCTATGGATGCTCGAACTGGAAATCCAATTTGAGAGAAATACTGGCAAAATCAACTTAGGGAAATTTACCCTCCAAATAAAGGAGAATGTCACTTTTACTTTAAGAAATTAACATTACCATGCGGGAGCATCTAGTAAGCATCTAAGGAGCATCAAGGGATCGCCTTGTGAGTGTCCGAGAAGCTCCAAACCAACTTAAGTCAAAGAAAAAATAAAAACATATTTAGAACCCTGTGGAACTGGCCGCCCCCCTTCAGATCTGCTTGTCATCCATACGGATCCATGCTCGATTCACCGTGGACCCAGGGAGGATTCGTCGTCGGATTCGTGGTTCGGAAATCCTGAACTGCGAATTGGGCTCACACGATTCCGAATTTCCAGGAATCGTTTTTGCCTGGCCGATCCACGGTTCCAAAATTCCGAATTGCGGATCTCCCACGGATCTGTACGAGACACAATTCCTGGTTTGGATCCTTGGTGGGGGGGTGTTTCATGCAACACTGGGTGAGAACATACCCTTAGTTGGTTGTTGTTTCATAGCATAACAAAAATATGTCGATTGTCTCATTAGCCTACTAACCTTTGTATCCATTATTGATGTGTGCACATAGCACTTGACACCTCCAATTGTTGATATAGGTTGGATGGAAGAGGTGACCAACCTTTTAGTGCTTGTGCTGCAAAAGCCACATAAGGGCTATTATATGTGAGTACTTGTCTCTTGGATATAGAGCCAAAATATATATGATTTGGATATCAAAAAAGTAGTTACAAACCCTTGTGAATCATGGTATAAATAACTACATCTCCCTATGATGTCACAGTATATGGGGAAATTGAAGATGAAGTGCTTCTCTATTTCAACCCTTGTAAATGACACAATTCATATATCCTATCCATCTATTTCAATCCATGTAAATGACACAATTTGTAAATCCTATCCATCCACACAATGTGGTGGTCAAACTTTACATGTAGCGAGCGAGAACATCCCCTTAATTGGCTTGGTGACATCATGTAGTTGTGTGATCAATGATGGTGAATGTAATCAGGAATCCACATTCCTCCTTGATTCCTAAAGGTCCCCTCTTCACTCCTTTCTATTGTAGTGGTACACCATATTACTCCCAAGGTTGTCATTTGGTGCAAAAGTCCAAATCATAAGCAAGAGATCCCGAGGGAAATTCAAGCAAGCTATTCATTGTTACATTAATAGGTTCGCCTTTCTCACTTTAGACTAGTTGGAGATCTAGTCTAGGGGGCCTTCCTATGGTTAACTAAGTTCAATGTGTAGTATGAAGTGGGAGTAAGAGAGTTTAGCAAAAAAACACTAAGGAAAAATGATGACGGTTTGTATTTTTTTGGTGGTGGGTGAAAGGGAAGATCAATGTTGTTGGTTGGGCTATGGGGTCAAGATGCAACCTCAAAGGAGGCAATTCTTCAAAGCAAATTTAGGGGCTAAATGGGCTGTCAAAACTAGATCTAAAGAGTCCTAGATTTAGCAAGTTATATGTGACAAAAATTTGGAAGGAAGGGACCTTCGAGAATCATACCACCTTCAAAGAAATTGGGGAGAGAGTTCTTTACTTAAAAGGGGATTAAATATTGCTCTTATTCATAAGGAATAATAGAAAAAGGATTCTCTCACTTTAGACAATGTATCAAGAATGGTTTATGGATATCTTCTGCTTAGAAAAAGGTAAGACAATTTTATTGCAAAGCTTTGGAGCTCTTTCACTCGCACCTTATAAATGTAGAGAGAAAACCCTTATATAGGTTTAAGCTCCATCTCCTTTTACAATAAAATATGAATTGTTTGATTAGATCCACAATTTGCTCAATGACTTTTCTTAACATAGCATAAAGTAGTTTAGATCTACTTTCTATTTCGAGGAAAACAAATAAAATAATGATAACCACCTTTGAAGACAAGTCAAACAAAGCAAAAATGAAAATGGTTACATCACGTGTATTCTCTTAGGTGGATGCCTCCTTCCAAGTCAAAACTCCCATTAAGTGGCATATGTGGCATCTATGAAAGAAATGTGCCCACAAAAATATATGTACATCCAAGTCAAAACTCCCTTTAAGTGGCACATGTGGCATCTAAGAATGAAATATCCTACAAAATTGTTAAAATTGTAGCTTGGATATGTGTCCAGGAATGCAAAAGATACCATAATAATCACTTATTTCAACAATTTTTTTCCTAAGTTTAAACTTAGGAAAATCATGATAATTTTTTTTGTTTTTTTGTGAACTAATGCAAAAGATTTCTATTAGTATAAAACTTTGTACATTGATATCATGTTTACAAGCCTTTCAAAATATATCAACATTGAGGTCACAATGATCATGCACAAACTAAAACATAAAAACAAGAGTGCCAAACAACACAAGGCATACATGTAGGTGAGAACCAAAAAAATCAACATCATAGATGGCTAATTTCAAAACCCAAACAACAGATTTGGAGATGGGAGCCCCATGGATTGTTCCATTGCAAAAGAAGGGATGAAGCAATTTGTGCAAGTTGTTGCCCGTAGCCAATGAGTGTCGCACCATAACCATGAAGCAACAACATGAGCGAGAGCTTATGAGGCGGGGAACAACCAACAAGGTGGTGAAAATTGACGAACAAAATCGACGAGCAATCCCTTATAGTCAAAGAGACATTGACAACCAACATTGAAGAGAAACAATAAGAGCCAACTAGGAAAACCAAAAGTGAGCTCTTACGGCTAGAGAAACATTTAAAATATGCCCAATTACTGGATATCTTAACCAAAACATGAAGAGAAACTAACGTAGATACCCCTGGAATAGAAAACTTCACAAGCATACATCATTGTTAATCAGAAGATATAGTTGTAAAATTTTGAGGATTATCAACAGGAGAAAGAGTAGTGCCTCTAGGGAGGTCCGGCAAGTTCCCTGAAGCCGAGTCAGGCACCACATAAACTTCCACCCTACTCAGACGAGCATCAATATCATCAAGGCAATAATGGATATTCCTTAGAATTCATTTAATATCCTCCTACCTGGCAAAGAGTTTATAATTGTCCACTTGTTTACCTTAAGATAATGTGAAAGATAGCATCCAATCATTGGTGAACCGAGAGGGAATGTAGAAAATACAATCTCCTCTTCTTGAAACGGAAAATTAAGGGCATTCTCCAAACTCCTGTGATTCTAGTTGACAAATTTCCTTCAATATTTTCGGAGGGATAGAGTCAAAATATGAAGCTACAAATTCCCAAGTGAAGTGTCTTTGGGGTTGAGAACGAGCCTAGATAGGCCCCCCTCTTCGACTTACCTGCCTTTGATGAGGAGGCATGGTCGCTGAGGCTAGAGGGTAATTCCAACCACCCCAAATAGGACCATGCCGACTAAAAAAACACAAGGAGTGCACATTAAATTAGAACTGACAAGGTCGAATGTGAATAGGTTGTCCCCCCAACACCCCAAACAAAGATTAATAGAGTTTAATATCAAAGAGAATGGAAACTTCAGTTGATAGTAAGGGCGCAACCTTAGTAACACACTCTCGATACAAAACGCTTGAAGTCCCTAGACTCCACCTAACCAATAAACAATCCTCAGAGAAAGTAACCAATAGATGTGTTGACCCAATTTATCAAGATGAAAATGAATGGAAGGGAAAGCCAATTAAATAGCAGACACCCAATTCCCAAGAACAAGAAATAGCCTAGACTTGTAGAAGGGGACTAAAACCCTTGCACTAGTACCAAATAGAGAAATTACCCAAGTACCAACAACCGCATACCAAAACAATACAAGGAAATGAGATACATGTTGAATCATGAGCCTAGAGGGCCACACTGGAAAGAGCCACCTCCAATTCGAAGACCAACCTGTGTTTGAAATTGTGGAGGAATAAAACAAAGAACATTGACTGAACACCAACAATAACATAACTATAACTCCAGAGAAGGATGTCTTTATAACCCTAAAGCATGAAATGCAACTATCAACCACAAGGCGAAGGTTCGTCACTCCTAGTCCCACAGAATTACTTTCGCCAACAACCCCGACGCAACAAGGACTACTACCAACAACCTCCACTGTAAGAGCTATCACACCTGATCTCACCTAACTTACTACACCAAGAAACCAGAGGCAGCAAAGTGAGGATGGCTCCTCACCTTCGTTGTGCTTCACTATACAATTCCGCCACCCTAACTATGCTTCATGCAAGTATATAAGGCAATAGGATGTAGGTTGAGGAACACATGCATGATTACCATATTTTCCATACCACATCCGGAAACGTATAAGTGGGAGTCCATAACGTTTTTTACCATTAATTACCATCGAATATTACACCCCCACGGGGTAAACCATCCTCAAGAGGAGATTTGTCCTCCTTAATGAAAGGTTACAGAGTTTGGAGTTCTTTAACCCAATTTATGGGGGGCACAGTTCATCAAGATTGAGGTCCTTGATTTGACAACCCACATTGGCCAGTGAATCCGCAACCCAATTCCCTGGCCTTTTGGTATGTTGCATAGGCACATACTCAAATTTATCAAGCAAGACACTAATGTTATATACCACCCCCTCCAGTCTCCAACTCTTTACAGTGTCAGAGGGAGGTTGCCTATTTAGGAGTTTCTGTAAACATTGTATGGCGATTTGAGAATCACAATCCACTTGGAGGAGTTTGAAGCCCTTCTGAGTAGACAACTGCAGACCCTTTCGCAGTGCCCAAAATTCTTCCAAGTTATTACTTTCCAACTTGTTACTACTCAAACTAGCAGGGGTCCTAAGAGGGGATCCTAAAGCGCAACTACTAGGTCAAGGGAAACAATGGAGCTATAGTCCACTGTCACCTCAGCTAACACTCCCTTCTCTTTATGTACTTTTACTAATGGGAGGAGACATGGTATAAAGAGGAATATCAAGATGAATGGATCAATGGAGAGATGAGGGGTGATTTCTAAGGCCTATTCACAAGAGAGACTCAATTGTATGGCTTGTTTGCTTTGGATGTTAGTTTTTGTAGCATCACATATGTTCTGACCATGAAATTTGGTGGAGAGGCTAGAATACACGAGGTCTCCAAAACCCAGAAATCGTTTCTGGAAATTCCACCTAAAAGTGTCTCAATTAGATTATTAGTCGTTTTTAAAATATTTCCTAAGTCTAAACTTTTAGGGAATATGGTTAATTAATCAGTATTAATTGAGATAAGGTGAGAATCATTTAGAAACTCACACGGATCAATCGAAAAGTGATTTGAGTGATTGATTAAGTTTTAATCTTGGCCATTGGAATCCCAACAAAAAGATATAAGAAGGAACTGTAAACTTAGGGAATATGGTTAATTAATCAGTATTAATTGAGATAAGGTGAGAATCATCTAGAAACTCACACGGATCGATCCAAAAGTGATTTGAGCGATTGATTAAGTTTTAATCTTGGCCATTGGAATCCCAACAAGAAGATATAAGAAGGAATCGATGTGGTGATGGAGAAAACACTAGTGCAGATACTCAGTTGCCCAGGCAGTTCGATTTTGTCAGTGGCAGACATTCAACAGAGAAGATAGAGCCAGAGGGTAAGTAGTAGGTGGTAGAGGAGGTTAGCAACATTCCATGAGGAAATATTCCAGTCCCAAGAAGACGCAGTGAGAGGAAGGCCGAAATCCCCAAATGTTTTGCACAAGACCTGTGCAGAGGGTGATGTAAAAGGTTCAACGTGTGGCTAGGGAGGCAATTTCGGTGGCAAAAATTAGTTGTGGGGTGAGAGAAAATTATCACAATAATTTTGCCAGTATTTTCCTTGGATTAGATTGCCAGTAGAGCATCTAAATTATTGTACTTGGAAATGTTGTTGGAGAATAATAATAAAACCCTCATCTACTGCACTGGTTTTCCCACATTGAGTTTTTCCGGGGACAATTGTCCAAAAATAACTGTGTCAAAATTCTCATGTGTGTGCTAGAATTTCTCAGTTTCCTATATTTTATTTTCTGCAGTATTTTTATGGTGAAAATTGTTGTTGTGATTTTATTCATTGTTTGTCGTAGCAAATAAAATGCACAATTTAATTTGCAGTTAGGAGAATAATTTTTAGTTGTTGCAATAGATGAAATTTTCACATGGTATCAGAGCATAAGCAATCAATCGGAAGCTCAGAATCGAAAGGAAAGAATTTCGCTGCTCAGGAGGAGCGAAATTCTTGAGGCAACGCAGTTGATTGCCAGGCAGGCCGAGTTGCTTGGGGAAGCTCGATTCTTTCAGTGCAGGAGGCAGAAAAATTTCTGATTTCCCAGATCATTAATTCCAGCAGGCAGAGAGAGTCAACAGACAAGATCTCAAGTCAACATGGCGAATCTCAAGTCATCTTCTCCCTTCGGTTGCCATTTTTGTAATATCCAATGTTCCAACTCCTCTGTGGGCCATCCTCCAATAAATTTGCAAATAAACGCATGGTCCTTCATTCTTTTACAGTGGTCCTCTAGACATTTTGGGGGGATGATAAATTTAGGGTTTTGGGGGGCTTTGGGAACACATTTTGCTTTCAAGCTGGCTTGCCATTTTGATGAAGACCCACTAGCAACAACCTTACCCTCCTTTCAGATTCTTGAAGTCAATTTACCTACCATTGCATTTCTGAAGGAGGGGTGCCTAGCCCCTCCTGTCAGAGCACTCATGCTTAAATCCAACGAAGAACTATCTTGGTAAGGGATTACAAAGAGAACCCAAAAACCTACAGGTTTGAAAGCCTAATAAGATCTAGTATTGAAATGTGGAACTCTCGTAGCTAATACAAATTTCCTTCTTTCCACCATTTTTGGAAAAGAATGATAATTAATTTAATTAGTTATTATTGGATTTATAACTCAGGTTGCTAAAGTTTATAACTTTGGAAGTTAATGTTTCTTTTTTTGACTGGATCAAGAGGGGGTCATGCCCAAGCTGAGTGTGCAAGGGAGAGAGGTTGAGTCTTTAGGGCCGACTTCTCTGTTGGAGGAGACGCTGTGTCCTGGGCTGTGTTTGCTGAAGAGAAAGGGAATGTATGTTGTAAAGGGAGAGGCCATTTGCTGGGCTATACTGTGCAGAGGAGAGGATTTGTTTTCTAGGGCTATTCTTCGTTGTAAATCCTCTAAAACTGCTTCTGTAATATTTTCCTGATTTATTCGCTGTAGCCTAATAAAATCCCTCTTTATTTTCTGGGTTTTCATTAAAAATAAATTTTTGAGTATAAAATTTTGTTGGCACATTAATTGTTTGGCTGGGCTTAGAGAAACTAACAAAAACTACATGTACAAGTGTGCAAGAAGGTCTCCAACAATGGGACATCTTCCTTCTAGGGCATCCTCCAATATTTTAAGTGACACATCGTCAAAACAAGTGCCATAAAACCCTCCATCCATGGATTTGTCCACTAAAGAAAGGACTAAATAAGCATAATTGATGGCCACCCACCAAATATAGTCTTGCCAACACTCGAGCTGGAAAAAGAAAGTGCAGATTGGGATCAAAAGTAATAGGTTGTATAGACTACAACTAGAATCACCAATGGCACTAATAGGCAGTGATGGAGACAAAGATTTGAACGAACTATGGAAAAGAAGAATGGGACATTTGCACCATGGGGCTCCGAGAATTCTTAGGAGCATTGTAACATGTGTTCCGGATCTTAGTACAGAACGAGATAATGTATGCAGAGGATGTGTTGTAGGAAAGTATGCCAAGGCAACATTTCCTAGAAGTAAGAATAGGGCCAAGAGTATACTAGGATTGATACACTCAGATATCTGCGGACCTATGTCCATTAAATCTCTTACTGGTGCCGAGTACTTCCTTACCTTCATTGATGACCACTGAAGGAAAACTTGGACTTATTTTCTAAAAACCAAGGAGGAGGTTTTCTGTCGATTCAAAGAGTTCAAGGCTCTAGTGGAGAATCTAACTTGGAAGAAAATAAAAGTTTTGTGCTCAAATAATGGTGGAGAGTATGTCGATAAGGACTTGATTGTTTTTTGCGCTAAGGAGGGCATCAGAAGAGAGTGGACAACTCCTTACAACCCGGAGCAGAATGGAGTAGCAGAAAAGAAGAACAGGACTATTGTAGAAGCAACTAGGGCGATGATGTCTGATCAGGATATGCCAAAATTCCTGTGGGCGGAAGCATGCAACACAACAGTCTATGTTCAGAACAAGACTTCTCATCAGGCATTGGGCAAGATTACTCCAGAGAAAGTGATGTCTGATCAGGATATGCCAAAATTCCTGTGGGCGGAAGCATGCAACACAACAGTCTATGTTCAGAACAAGACTCCTCATCAGGCATTGGGCAAGATTACTCCAGAGAAAGTTTTCATAGGGAAAACACCTGAAGTCAGTCATTTAAGGATATTTGGGATTTAACATATTGTCACGTACTAGAGGAAAAGAGGAAAAAGCTGGATCAAACGTGCAAAAAGGGTATCTAGTGGGATATAGTGAGAACGCTGAGGCATACAAAATCTATCTTCCAGGGAGCAGGAAGGTAGTGGTTCAACGAGATGTGAAGTTCATGGAGGATAGGGCTTTCAGAAAATATCGTGAAATGCCTTCCGAGGAGCAGTCAAAAGAGGAGTCGTTGGTTAAACCTCTTTAGCCAACGCAAGTAAAGAATTCTTCCTCAGGTAAGGAAAATTCACAGGATGAGGAGGAGCTAACAGAAGCACCTACTGGCAGAGGAAGAACTAATAAGGAACTTCGTCAGATTCTGTGAGATGCAGAGGACTTCATCAGTGCGCCAAGAAACAATAAGAGGGAGCGAAAACAACCAGAGAGATATCAGGCATTAGTAGCTCAGGATGGGGAGCTTGCCAGTTTCTAGGAGGCAGCTCAACATCAGGTTTGGCTAGATGCGATGGTAGAGAAGTACAACTCCATAATGGTGAATGATGTTTAGGAGGTAGTGCCAAGGCCTCAAGATAGATCAGTGGTAGGTTTGAGATGGATCTACAAGATCAAATATGATGCAGACGACAGTGTAGAGAAATATAAATCCAGGTTTGTGGCTAAGGGGTATGCTCAGAAGGAAGGAATTGACTACCAAGAGACCTTTGCCCCAGTAGCCAGGTAGCCTGGTAACTGTGATATCTCTTACAGCACAGATGGGGTGGGAGATTCATCAGATGGATGTCAAAACGACATTTTTGAATGAGGTGATAGAAAAAGAGGTATACATTGAATAACGAGAGGGCTTTGAGATACATGAGAAGAAGTATCATGTATGTAGGTTGAAGAAAGCCTTGTATGGACTGAAACAGGCACCTAGAGCATGGTATGGTCAAATCGATGGCTACTTGTAGAAGATGGGATTTGTCAAGAGTGACGAAGATCCAAATCTCTACTATCTGGTTGTAGAGAATGATCTGCTAATCTTATTATTGTATGTGGATGATCTCTTTTTGACAAGATCATCCAGGCTCATCGAGGACTGCAAGAAGAATCTAGCCACAAAATTTGATATGAAGGATTTGGGACGAATGCATTATTTCCTAGGGTTGGAAGTTTGGAAACAAAAGGGAGAGATCTTCCTTGGGCAAGGGAGATATGCTACAGAAATCCTGAAGAGATTCAAGATGGAGGACTGTAGACCCACGCCTACTCCAATGATCACCAACTAGAGTAAGATTGATGCATTAGAAGACAAGGATGTTGATCCCACCTTATACAGACAGCTCATAGGGTCCTTGATGTATCTGGTTAAGACCAGGCCAAACATTTGCTACGCTGTCAACACCCTCAGTCAGTTCATGGTGGAACCGAAGAGGGCGCACTGGGCAGCAACCAAACATGTTCTCAGGTATTTAAAGGGAACAATCGATTATGGACTCTTGTACACCAGGAGTAAGGATATCAGATTGAGTGGATTTATTGATGCAGATTGGGCAGGAAGTTTAGTGGATCGGAAAAGTACCTCTAGGTACTGTTTCAATAGTGGATCGAGAGGGACCTCCTGGTCCAGTAGGAAACAAAAGTATGTGGCTCTAAGCTCATGTGAGGTAGAATATATGGCGGTGAGCACAGCTTTGTGTGAGGCCATATGGCTCAGAAAACTGCCTGTGAACCTATTCCAAAGAAAAATGGAGGCGACCAGGATCCTGCGTCGCCCTCTGCGTAGTGCTTACACAAACCTTGTGGGGATTTTGTCCTTCCTTCCTTTGCCTCTTCCTAGAACTGAAAAAATTCCTCCTAGAATGCTGCTACCCTCCTCTTCCACCTGTTACTCACCCTCTAGCTCTATCTTCTCTGCTAGATTACTGCCACTGAGAAAATCGCATTGTCTGGGCAACTGAGTATTTGCACTGGTGTATTCTCCATCACCACATTGATCTTCTTTTATAATCCATTGTTCGAGCACCAACGACCAAGATTTAAACTTAATCGATGGCTAGGATCATCTCTGGATCGATCTGTATGAGTTTTTAGATGATTCTCACCTTATCTCAATTAATACTAATTAATTAACCATATTCCCTAAGTTCAGACTCAGGAAATATTTGAAAAACGATTAATAATCTAATTGAGACACTTCTAGGCGGAATTTCCAGAAACAATTTTTGGGTTTTGGAGATCTCATGTATTCTAGCATCTCCACCAAATTTCGTGGCTAAAACACATCCGATGATACAAAAACTAACACTCCCTCTTAGCGAGTAATGTGTTCGAGTGCTGCACTCCTTTCCACAACATGCGGTCTCTGCATCATCTCTTGTCACACTACTGATGTCTGGTCATACTACCCACCAACCACTACGCAATTGTGATATAAACTGCATCTGTGCTGCTGCTGGCACTACCATACTGCTGCCAACACTGCAACTGCACTACAACTCCCTCTCATCTACTACTGCTGCAACTGAGAATCATCCAAGGTAATTTCCCTCTGCTACTAAAACGGGTTCTTCACCATACCCATATGTTTTTTGAAATAGACAAATTTAGCTCTTCCTAGAGCTTTCGTGAATATATTTGCAACCTACACTTTTGTGGGAACATACTGTAGCTAGTCTGCTCCATGTTGTACACAATATTTGATGAAATGACATCAAATATCTATGTGTTTCAACTTGTCATGAAACACTAGATTCTCATAGAGCTTTATGCAACTCTGATTATCACAGTAGACACTGGTCACCTCCATCCTCTGCCTGAACAATCTCACTAGCAGCTTCCGAAGCCATAGAGCTTCGCACGTAGCTGTGCTTGCTGCCATATACTCTACTTCTGCAGAGCTTAGTGCTACTGACTTTTGCTTCCTGCTACACCAAGAAACCATCCTTGACCCAACACTAGAACAATACCCAGAGGTGCTTTTCTTGTTGACTGAACTGCCTGCCCAATCTTCATCTGTGAATCCACATAATTTGACATCATCTCCTCGAGTATATCACAACCCATACTCGATTGTGCCACACACATATCTCAGAATGTGCCTCACTGCTGCCCAATGTACCCTCTTCGGCTCTACCATGAATTGACTGTGAAGCAAATAATTGGCCTATTATTGACTAGATACATGAGAGACCCAATAAGTTGTTTATACAAGGTGGGGTCGACATCCTTGTCATCCGATGCATATATCTTCTTCCAGTTGGTGATAATGGGCATAGACATGGGTATGCAATCCTACATTTTGAACCTCTTCAGAATATCTGTAGCGTATCTTCCTTACCCAAAGAAGATCTCCCCATCCTTATGCCATACTTGCAATCCTAGGAAATAGTGCATCAACCCCAAATCCTTCATGTCAAACTCTGCTGCCAGATTCCTCTTATAGTCCTCTATGTGCCTTGATGATCTTGTCAAAAAGAGATCATCCACATATGAAACTGGGATGAGTGGCTCACCCTCAATCAACCATTAGGTAGTAAAGGTTGGGATTTGTGTCACTCTTGATGAATTCCATCTGTTGCAAGTAGCTGTCAATCCTACCATACCATGCCCTGGGAGCCTGCTTGAGTCCGTATAGAGCTTTCTTTAGTTTGCACACATGAGTGTGCCTCTCATGAGTCTTGAAGCCCTCTGGCTGTTCTATGTACACTTCTTCCTTTATCACCCTGTTCAAAAAGGTTGTCTTGACGTCCATATGGTGAATCTGCCATCCCATTTGAGTTGCTAAGGATATAACTGATCGGATAGAAGTGTATCTGGAAACTAGGGCAAAGGTCTCCTCATAATCTATCCCTTCTTTCTGTGCATACCCCTTTGCCATGAACCTAGCCTTGTATTTTTAGACACTCTATAACATATTTGATCTTGTAGATCCATCTATAACCTACAACTGATTTGTCTTGTGGCCTTGGCACTACCTCCCAAAGATCATTTTTCATCATAGAGATATACTCTTCTACCATCGAATCTACGCATAATTGATGTTGTGTGGCCTCCTAAAAGCTGGAAGGTTTTGCAACATGAGCCACCAATGCTTGGTACTTGTCAGGTTGCCTGCGTTATCTTTTGTTCGTCCTAAGAGTTCCAATAAACTCCTTTGGATCTTTCAATGTCTAACGGACCTCTCTGCTGGCTCGACCACAAGTCATGGGAGGTTCAGCCAACTCCTCCTCAACTTGCCTCTGCTGCTCCATCTGCTGAGAACTTCTCAACTTTCCTATGCTTGAGGAAATATTGGTACTGGTCATAGTGCTCTATCTTTGTGACTCTCCTCCTGCCTGTCCCACCGACTGCCCCTGTTGTTGGACCAAAGGAGCTTCTGTTGACTGATTTTGATCACCTGCAAGCATCTCACGAGATCTCTTGAAAGCTCGTTCCTCCATGAACTTCACGTCTCGACTTACTACAATCTTCCTTTGAGGTTTTGATGTACCCAATGAAGAACTTGTTCTGTGCAGTCTGATCTAGTTTGGTACATTTCTCATCTGGTATGTGGTGATAAGAAATGCTGCCAAAAATTCTGAAGTGACTAATTTTTGGCTTCTTCCCTGTGAATACTCCTTCTAGAGTTTTCTTCCCCAATGCTCTATGAGGAGTCCTATTTTGAATATATACCATCGTGTTACATGCCTCTGCCCATAGAAATCTGGGTAAATCCTGGTCATATAATGTAGCCTCTGCAGCTCCAACAATGGTTCTGTTTTTCCGCTCCCCTACACCATTCTGCTGTGCTTTATATGGAGTTGTCCATTCTCTCTTGATGCCTTCCTTCACACAGAAATATGTGAAGTCTTTATCAATATATTCTCCAACATTATATGAGTGAAGCGCCTTGATCTTCTTCCCTGTCGCATTCTCAACAAGAGCTTTAACTCTCAGAAACGATTTGAAGACCTCATCTTTGGTCTTCAAGAGTTAGATCCAGGTTTTCCTACAATGGTCATCAATGAAGGTGACGAAATATTCGGTACCACTGAGAGCTCTAGTGGGCTTTGGGCCACAAATGTCTAAATGTATGAGTCCTAACACGCCATCAACTCTGCTATCACTTCTTGAAAATGCTACCTTAGCATACTTCCCATGTATGCATCCTCTACACACATCATCATGTTTTGTGCCAAGCTCAGGAACCCCTGTTACTATTTCTCTGAGCACCCTGAGTGCTCCAAGGTGTAGATGTGCCATTCTCTTATTCCTTAACTCATTCAGCTCCTTCCCACTACTACTGTCACTGCCTATAAGTGCCATTAGAGAGTCAATTTGTAACTGGCACAATCTGTTACTTCAAACTCCAATTTGTCTTACCTTTTTCCAGCTTGGGTGTTTGACATACACTTTCTTCCCTACGAAGTGAATATCATACCCCCTATCTTGTAATTGGGATACTAAAATTAGTTTGATACCCAATCCTAGCACATGCAATACATCTATAGCACTGGTGCTTACTCCTGACTCCCTCTGAAAATCTATGGTACCTCTCCCACTGGAGTACATTTCGTCTTGTTTCCCATAGTAATTTGGAAGTCCATCTTCTCCTCCTTGTAGCTATAGAAATATTCTCTAACCCCTGTCATGTGAGTTGATGCTCCACTGTTTATATACTAGACACCCTGTGAAGCTGATTCTGATAAGCAAGCAAATTCGTCCTCCAACCTGGATGACAAATCTAAAGTCTCCTGAATGTCACTTTTGTCCATGGTTATGTTGAAGAATTTATAGTGTGCTATTCCTCTTTCACCCGACACTAGTTTTGCACTAGCAATCTGCTACAAAACCTTTTGCGTCTTGCTAGAGATCTTCCCAATGAAATAACTAAGTTGCTCCCTATGCCTCTAGAATCACTCGAAATGGAAGAATCAAATTTTTCTACCCCTTTCACAAAAAAATCGAACTTCCTCTAACAACTTGGCCTCTTGGAAAAATGACTGCGCTGCCCTTGGGAATTTTGGCCTGCCTTCCTTTGCTGAGCAACGAAATTCCTTTCCTTCATTTTTGAGCTCTCCCATTGATCAACTATGTTATGATAGCATGTGAAATTTTTATCTATTGCAGTAATTGGAAATTATTATTCTAACTGTAAATTTAATTATGTAGTTTATTTGCTACGACAAACAACGAATAAAATCACAATTGCAATTTTCATCATAAAAATACTGCTGAAAATAAAATACTGAAAACTGAGAAATTCTAGAAAACACAAGAATTTTGACAGTTATTTTGGACAATTTTACCAGACAAACACAATGCAGGAAAACCGATGCAGCAGATGAGGGTTTTATTATTATTCTTCAACAACAATTCTGAGTACAGTAATTGAGATGCCCAACTGACAATCTATTTTGAGGAAAATATTGGAAAAATTGTTGTTAGAGTTTTCTCTCACCCCACAGCTAATTTCTGCCTCTGAAATTACTTCTCTAGCCTCTGCGCTGAGCCTCCTGCGTCACCCTTTGCACAGTGCTTATGTAGACCTTGTGGGGATTTCAGCCTTCCTTCCTTCGCCTCTTCGATGAACCAAAAAACTTCCTCCCAGAATGCTGCTACCCTCCCCTTCCACCTGCTACTCATCCTCTGGCTCTATCTTCTCTGCTAGATTATTGCCACTCAGAAAATCGAACTACCCGGGCAATTGAGTATCTGCACTGGTGTATTCTCCATCACCACATCGAGGTCCTTTTATAATCCATTGTAGGAGCACCAATGACCAAGGTTAAAAATTAATCAATGACTAGGATCATCTATGGATCGATCTGTGTGAGTTTCTAGATGATTCTCACCTTATCTCAATTAATACTGATTAATTAACCATATTCCCTAAGATTAGACTTAGGAAATATTTAAAAGACGGTTAATAATCTGATTGACGCACTTTAGGCGGAATTTCGAGAAACAATTTATGGGCTTTAGAGATCTCATGTATTCTAGTGTCTCCACCAAATTTCGTGGCTAGAACACATTCGATGCTACAAAAACTAACATTGCTGCCAACATTGCATCTGTACTGCAAATCCCTCTCATCTATTGCTGCTGCAACTGCAACATCTGCAATTGAAAAAACATCTAAAATACTGAATCAATTGTGTTCAGTATGATGCATTTGATTCTGATTCCTGGATGCTACTAACCTTTGCACAGTCTCTGAAGAATCTGTGCTGCTGCTAACTCTGCATTGTGCCACTCTGCACTACGCTCTCCAACATCTGACTGCAACTATCACTCTAGAGTTATGATTGCACCTCTGACACTGATCCATCCTACTACTGAATACTGAATATCCAGGTAATGTTCCATGAGGTGGACTCCTCAAGGACCCTGCCCAAATCTATAGCTCTCTGGGGCTACAACTCCAAGTCACCCCACCTCACTCCTGGAGGTATGTGGGAAATCATAGCAAAGTCTTCCTCCAACTTGGACAACTTGTCAATCTTAGATGACGTTGCCTGGTGGTCTTGCTTCTCTGACTTGTCCTTCTTTCTGAGAGGATACTGCGTGTTGTAGTGACCAAACTCATCACATATGAAGCACTTGACCTTTGATAGGTCCTTCTTCTTTCTTTGCTCCCCCTGCCCAAATCTGTAGCTCTCTAGGGCTACAACTCCAAGTCACCCCACCTCACTCCTGGAGGTATGTGGGAAATCATAGCAAAGTCTTCCTCCAACTTGAAGGACTTGTCAATCTTAGATGACATTGCCTGTTGGTCTTGCTTCTCTGACTTGTCATTCTTCCTGAGAGGACACTATGTGTTGTAGTGACCGAACTCATCACATCTGAAGCACTTGACCTTTGACAAGTCCTTCTTCTTTCTCTGTTCCCCTTGACTGGGACACTTTGATGCTAGGGCCACATTTTCCTCTTCCTTCACCACCTTTTGTCCATTGTTACTATTGCCATTGATGGAGCTCTTCAACAGAACTCGTCTCAATTCCTCCCGCTGCAAATCGGCCCACATTTTGTCCTATCCTGGTAGCATGTCTCTGCCCAATATACTTTGGATGAAGACCTGTCAATCCTTTGAGATACTATTGAGTGCTAATCGTAGTAACTCTAAAGGTTGAGGTGTTGCCCCAACAACTAAAAGTTGGTCTCAGACCTCCTGAACCTTGGTGAGGAAGGGATCTATGGCTTCCCCCTTCTGCATCTTGATGCATCTCAACTTCTCCTCTAGGAACATCTTCCACTGCTCGGAAGTACCCTGGTATAACGTGGAGAGAGCATCACACATTTCTTTGGTCGTTCCCTTAGCTGCTATATGTGACACTATATGTTCCTGAACTCCATCTAGGATGAACCACTTCGCCCATGCCATGTCCTTCCTATATTCCTTAAGTTGGTCTACAGCTTGAGGAACTGCCACTACATTATTAATGTAGGCTTTCAGACCATATTCATTTAGAAGGAAGGACATCCTAGCCTTCCAAATGACATAGTTGGAAGCTGCATCCAACCTATCCTGATCTCTAAGCCCTGTAGTGGCTATCTCTAAAATTGTCGAAAACTCCGTCTTTCCCTGTGCTCCACTGCTGCTCTACTATTCACACTCCCTTCTGGGATGTGTGGCTTTGCTAGCTGGTATAGCCAATCTGCCTGGAGAAATCAAACTTCTGAGACTCGAAGTTCCCTGAGGAAATTTTTCCCTCTCGTATGTGTTCTTTTCTCTTCCACCCAACACGGATTCTGCTGCTACAAAAACCCTTTGCATCCAACCAGAAATCTTCTTATCGAAAATTTGTGTTGTTGCTGCTCCCTTTGACTGCTGGAATCACTCTCTTGGGAAAATCAATTTTTTTGCACCCTTGCAACTGAAAATCGAATTGCTGGCCCAATAATTTTTTGTACCTGCCATCCTTGCCATTTCTAGGCCTCTTAACTGTTAATAGCCTCATACTCCACAACACAAGGAGCTGAGCCTCTACTTGTTCCTTATTTTCCGTTCGACCAATGTTCTTCTGAGGCTTCCTGCGCCTTTCACATTCTCACTCTGTTTCTTGTCCTAGAAATGATCTCAGTTCCCTCTCTAAGCCTATAAGGCTCTGTCTCACGGCCTGCCTATTTAAGCACTACATTGCCTAAAGAATTTCGGCCTGCTGCTCCCTCTGAGAAGCAAAATTCTCTTCTTTCGTTTCTGAGCTTTCGGCTGACCACTCACACTCTGATACCATGTGAAAATTCTAGAAATTGGAATCCTATTGCAGCAACCTGTATTCATTGTTCTAATTGATAAATTAATTATTCAATTTATTGCTACAACAACATCGAAATAAACACACTGCAACCTCCATAAATAAAAACTGCGGAAATAAAATAGTGTTGGAATTGAGAAATGCTAGCACACACACATAGAAATTAACACAATTATTTTTGGACAAAAGTCCCCAAAAAAACCCAATGCGGGAAAACCGACGCAACAGATTAGGGTTTTATTTTATTACGTAGCAGTGAAATCTGAGTACAATCTATGGATGCCCAACTGGCAATCCAATCATGATCTCAAAATGGGGCACTTAGGCTTCTTGTCTAACTTACAAGAACCTCTCCCACTTCCAAAGCTTATTTGTTCCCAAGTCTTTATGATTAACCAATGCGGAATTAAATATGTGCTTGAAAATAAGGTGTATGCTTATGTTTATTGTTGGTTATAAATGTGTTTTTTTTGTCTATTTGCTTGAACTGAACATAAGGCAGCAATTTAATTAGGAGCTCACCCAAAACTCTTGGGCTATGTCTCCATGAGCTCTAGTCAACTCAACTAGGCTCTCTAGGATTATGGCAAAGTCCTTTTACAAACTCTTGGCTCAACTCCACTATTTTACACAGAAACAATGGGTTTAGACACCATTTTATCCCTGGCTCTTGAAGCTCTCGGCTTTCTGGCTCTCGGCTCTGGATCTTGGCTCTGGCTCTCTTTCCTCTGCTTCTTGCTTTGGCTCAGCTTTCTGCACTCCTGTCTCAGCACTGCCTCTCTCTATCTCTATCATTCTGTGGCTTTTAAGCCAATCGACGTTGTTTGTTCATTTCCTCTTTTGGGCTCTTTGGCTTCCTGTCTCTGTCCGCTCAAATCCCCCTCTAAGCATTAGCAATCATTTGCTAAATGCTTTCAGGGATGGTGGCCACCTGTTCTATAATGGAAGGACCATCGACGCCTTTGAAATCCTCAGAATAGTCATTCTCTATTTACACAGAGAAATACACTAAAACACGGGAGAATCTGCCCAAACGCAGTCTATCGAACTTCAAAAATCATTAATTCTGCCCTAGATTCCTTTCGGGTCCGCCTTTGGGCGCTATTGCAAGTCATCGTTGATCCAATGGTTATTATTGGTTTCGGGTGTCTTATGCGCCCGGAGATTACCCACCTGAAAAGGGTGGTTTTCTCTCTCCGGCGCCTAGCCATGTGGCGGCCAATGAATGGGCTCGGGCGGAGCCCGACCAATACCACTTACCGCCTATTGCTCGCCCGAAATCCCGCTTGTTAGGGAACTCAAAACACATCTCGCTGCGTATAAAACCCTTTCGAGTCCATTATATCGCCCCATTCGCATTTCTTTTGTATTTATAAAATACATTAAAACACTGAAAATATCGTTGAATGGCTTTATGGCGGACTTCAAATAATATACATTTGCATTTATAAACCCTTTCGGGTCCGGATTCATCACATCGTGCGCATTCCTTGGTATTTTGGTTTTATAGCGAAAATGCGCAAATACACAGAAAATCCCCTTTTATCAAATTTCAAATTTTATGAATTGCGCTTATGAAATCCATTGGGTCCGGCAATCATCGATCCAATTTAATCCTGGCCGTCGATTCCCCTTGCGATCTGACGGCTAAGATTGCCCGTCGCAATCGCTATCGCTATCGCATATCGCATCGCATACGGCCCAGGGGTTCTGTACATCGCTAATGCCGATTTGCTAATTCGATCATCGGTGATCGACGTATCGCATGATCATAATCGCTAGGTCCAGGGTCTTGATATCGCACATATGTCTGCCTCTGATCTGATACATTGGATCGGCGGATCGGAGTTTCTTCCGCCTCCGCTTAAGTCCGGCCCTTTGCCTCTTTCCGATGCGATTTCCCTTTATAAGGGTTTTTTGCCATTTTTAGGGGATTTTGCCTCTTTTTCTAAGGAACAAAGGGCATCTTCTTTGAGCAATAACTTTTGCATCCTAAGTCCATTTTTTCCCATTCAAGTTGCAGTAGATTTAGAATGAAAAGATCTCTACAATGGGGCTATGTCCAGGATCTTCCTTGGACTTTCATTTTCCTCTGTGAGGAACACTTAGACTTAGGAGTCTATCCAAAATCCATTTTGGATCAAATCAGCAAGTATATGACAAAAATAATTAGAGAGAAAAAGTCTCACCCCACAAGCAATCCCGACACTGGCTTCTACAGAAAATTGGTTGTCCAAACCCCAACGTAAGCCCTTCTCTACTGCCTCTACATTGCCTCTCACATGTGTGGCTCAAATTTGTCTCTTAGCAAGCCATCTAGCCTACCTTTGCTGCTGGAAGTTACTCTCTGGCACTTTGGAAGACTTTCTCGGCCTATGGAAACTGAATCGACCTCCTGCTTAGCTAAATCGAACTGCCTAGCTTCAGCTATTGCACAGTCCCTGCGTTGCTTAAGTTTGGAACACTTCTATCACTTGTTGTTGTCTCTTCGGATCTGGAAACTTCTTGTGGATCACTATCCTTGCCCCTCACTGACCCTGCTTCGATCTCTGGCTCTCCGACAACTGCTACTGCTCTCTGGAAATCGATTTGCCAAGAAAATCGAACCGTAGAAGTGTTTTCTCCAAGTGCCCATTGACTTCCTCTTATAATCCATTGTTGGAGCACCAATGACCAAGATTAAAAGTTAATCAATGGTTGGGATCATCTCAGAGTCGATCTATGTGAGTTTCTAGACTATTCTCACCTTGAATTAATTAATTATGAGTAATTAACCAATTTTCCTAAGTTTAGACTTAGGAAACATTTAAAAATAGGTTAATAATCTTATTAAGTCATTTCTAGGTGGAATATCCATAAACGATTTATGTGTTTTGGAGATATCATGTATTCTAGTCTCTCCACCAAATTTCGTGGCTAAAACACATACGATGCTGCAAAAACTAACAAAAGATGTTGGAGACATTTAATATTTAACATGGGCAAAATCCAAATGTGAACTCTACCCCTTTATCATGGCCATCACCCTCGCTCCTAGGGCCCTGTTGCCACACAATCTAGCAAGGGTTCTAGGAGGGGTACCTAATGGACAACTACTAGAACAAATGATAACAATGGGATAAAGACCCATTGTCACCTCAGTCAGTGTCCCCTGCTCTTTACAAACTTTCATCTAAGGGAG
>APFE030426127.1:18658-47894 GCA_000404065.3 Pinus taeda
AAGAGAGTTGCAAGACACAAAGGTGAACAAATAACACGTACAACACCCAACGGAGTAGTCCACACGAGTGCAACAGTCGTTATAACAATCCACATGAGTGCGACAGTCGCTATAACAAGTTTACAAGAATGAGTCTGTTAAGTGTCCGACGGAGTAGTCCACATGGACGAGACATCATTAACAACTGAGACAACCCACTTGCAACAACATATGCACTAAAACAACTGAAATAGTTCAACTATCTTAGTACAGGTTTAAACCACATGCATTACAAGTGTCCAAAGAATAGCCTTACAAACAAATACAATACATGTGTGAAGACATGCTAGCCTATTAACATGCTTATGAATTAAGAAAAAGTTCCAAGATACATCCGTACACCATACATCACTAACCCTGATAGCGAGGCGTTGAAGTCACTGCTCGCTCCTTAAAGAAAAGATTACAGACTCTCAAGGCTATGTGGGAGGGGACAAGGTGAAAAGTCCTTTACATGTACAATTGAGGGGTATATATAGCCAAGGGTGAACTTGACCCTTATGACTCTTTGACTTCCCTCATGACTGTTTGACTTACATGACTCTTCAACTTCGTATGTGGGTCTCTTGGAATTCCATGTTACATTACATTGTTTACATCAGTATGGCCCACAATAGTGATGTGGCCGAAACGACTAATGACATGACTCTACAATGACTATGCTGGTATGTTCATGTTGATGGTGGTGTCCATGTCGAGCTGTAATGCTGCTAAGTGATGAGTGTGCTCTTGGTGTATTATAGCTTCACCTCCATATGACAACGTGTGCAGAGTCTTTTATGGTCTTGGTGTTCTCTTAGTGTTACATGTACATGTATCCCCTTCTTCGGTACTTGGCATGCTTCACGTGTTCATTTGTTCGCAAACAAGTCTCCTAGCATGTGCTCCATGTTCATCTTGTTCGTCGTCATGCCATGTATCATCCATGTACATGTATCTGTAATCACTCATGACAAGATGACATCAAATCCAGAAATCCCCTAGTCTACCATGATGCATTATCTTTTGCTTTCGGGTGCAGGTGACCGAGAGAGAAGACAAGGCTCTGAAACTGTGTAGAGTACATTTTAGGCTAGGATGCAAGGCACTGGTACACTGTTGTGAAAATTGTGCAGAGGTCACTAAGAGGCTAGGTTGAGAAGTCCGGGACAATAGTGACATCTGTAGGATCTATCTTAGCTTAGCTGGGAGGGAGAACTGCACAATTTTTTTGGCGAAGGTAATATGGGCAACAAGAGGCACTGGCAGTGAAAACTGTGCAAATTTTTAGAGAAGGCCAGGAGCAAGCTGTGGGAGCTTACTGGCCAAAGATGCACAAATCTAGGAGGTAATCATGCAGGACATTTCTGCGCAGTTACAGGTTGATCAGGGTGTTGGGCAGCTGGTGGACTGTCCAAGAAAACTTCACAATTTTCAGGAGGATTAGCACGTTGGTTGGCAGGGGGACTGACTGACAAAACTGTGCAATTTTTAGAGACAGTGTAGTGACAGGAAGTGGGTGCCTATCCCTCTTGTCTATGCGATTTCTTCAGTCAGTGCAGGAAGGAAAGCTGATAGCTTTTGCACAATTTTTGGGAGGAGTGAAGCCCAGGGTGATTACCCAGTCAAATTCTCTGGTTGGCTAGTGAGAAGTGCAAATTGAGATGGATTCTTGGGCAACTTCTGCACTATTGTGGGTGACAATCAGCCACGCTGATTCCAAGATTGCACAATGTAGACTGCCTGGGAGGTAACCTCAATCTCTGCACAATTCTGGGCAACAATGCTTGGTCATTGAGGGCTGAGACTGTGTAGTGCAGCTCAGTGGAGGTTTGACTGATGGAGGGTGGTTCGGTCGACAGCTCTTCAGCAAAATGGTTAAGTGTGTGAGTAACTGAATTTGTGTATACATGACCTTGTGAACACACAATCAACATGACTGATGAAAACACACATCAAACCAACAAGAAAACATATTCTCAGTGTGACTGACCAAAGGGTGCAAGCGACAAGTGCGACACTTGAGATAGATCACTAAATGCCCATGACGACACTTGCACGACATTGCATACAACTTCTTGTGAGAGTGTGACTGATGTTTACATAAGGAACATAACTTGTAAACACGAAGATGGATCTTGAACACAACTAGAACAAGACTACAAACATGGCATTATAACCAACATGCTAAAAGACGATCGATGAATGGTCAAGCAAAGGGGGTGCAAAGACTTAACACGAACTCATGGGATGAGCTCGAGTGTTTGCAAACATCAAGAAAAAAACCAAGGAAGGATCCGAAATTAGGTGTAGGCCAAAATTTTGGAGGGTGTTGCAGCCACTACAACACAACCATATAAATTAAATGGTTGATAAACTCTAATAGACATCAATCCATGATAAGCATCAAACCACTTACTTTATGATACATCTCATATTGTTAAAATTAAAAAAATATTAAAATTAACTAAATTATAACTTTATTATTATTATTAAAAAGAAAAAATTGCACCGAGAGGCACATTCTAACACAATTATGACCCCGATGTGTAAGTATATCACGTCCTCAAAAAAATGATAATAAAATAATTTTAGCTAGGCAAAACATTAGCTTGATCTTTTAGATATACTTATTAACTTTTTTTTGTTTTATTAATGATCTAGATTAATTATTAAAATATAACTATGTATTATTATATAGTTTGAATTAAATTATCTCATGTGTTTAATAGTTCCTTTATCATGTACTTGAATTTGAATGAATGATTAATTTACCTTTAACAATTTTTTTACCATTTTAAAATTCCAAATTAGATAAAATTTCAAACATCTTTACTCTTTACTAAAGCCAATAACATTTCTCAAATCAAAGGAAACATGTTAATTCAACATAGATTCTAAAATCCTGCTCCAAAATCTTTTAATATTCCTTTTAATTAAATATTTGTAAAATTAATCTTTAAAAGGAAAAACCATATCCTATGGATATATTAAAGTCTTTAAAGACATAAAATTTCCACATCAAAGTTGTAATATTTGAAAATATTAATTTGATGTAGATTTATTATAAATTTTATTATAATGCTATGTTAAAAAACATCATTAAATCTAATAATTTAATATTAATATTAAAAGATTAAATTATATTAAATATTAATATTAATATTAATATATTAATAATATTAATATTATTAAATTTATATCTTCGATTAATACAACATTAAATTTAATATAATATTAAATTTATTATATTATAATACATATTAATATATCGTGATATGTATTAACTCTAGATATATACCATCTTAGATCCATTTAACACTGGATCTATCATGGGTTGAGAGGGATCAAATCTATCAAAGTGCAATTTTTTCTTCAAGTTCTACACTCCACAAAGAAAGTTTGCACTTTGAGAGATTTGATCCCTCTTCGCGCATCATAGATATAATGTTAGATGGATCTAAGATGATATATAAATCAAACATATATGCATTTAAAAAACATGTTACAATATTGTTATCTATGGAGATTCATCCTCATTTTACCATAGATATTCTTAATATGTAAATAGGATTTATTACAATTCTATGACTTATCAGTACCACATACCCAAATGACCATAATTCATTTTATATGAAAATTTTTCATACAACATTTTTTAAATTAATCAATTTAATTAAAAAGAAAAAAAGGGCATAACTAATTTGGAGAGAAATCTCAATCTTTGATTTGTGAATATATCAAGAATATTCTAGAATATTCTAGAGAGGTTAAATCCCTACCATCCATCTAATAACTATTGATAATTAAATTAAGTTTCCGGAAGACCTATTTCAAAATAGAAATGACTATCAACGTAATTAAGAAAAATTGCCGTGTCCACAAGTGCCATTTGGTTTTTATTCATGGCATTGACCTCTTATTACAACTGTTGAAGCATGGTATTAAGCATTCAATGTTTCCTTTTACTAGGTATTATTTTGTTTTCTCCATGGCTTAACATTATGGATTGAATTTTATTATTTTTGATTAATTTAAAATGATTTATTTGCAATATGATTGGTTCAAGTATTTTTGTAATGGTTGTTATTGAATCCTTTGTACAACACAATGCCATGTGGACAACTGCCTATATGATATCATGATTTTTCGTTACTTTTTAGATTTTTCATTGTTAAGCTTTATAGAAAACTGCAAAAAATTAAAATCCTTGAAAATAAATAATCTCACGGAGATGTAGCTGCCCAATATTATTTATGTTTTCTTCAACACTTTAATAAGTTAAATGTGTAGACTTAATTGTATAGTTTTATTTAATATCAATAAGAAGTAAAAAAATAATAATAATAAATTAAAATGGTTGTCAGTACAAATAGAAAATAACTAAGTAAATAAAGCAACCCCATTTTTAATATTATTTTTAAGGAATATATTCATTGGAAAGAACAACTACCCTAAAATATATCTATCTATATTTTACAGAGAAGATGTAAAAACTTCTAGAAAACCATTTCAAAAAAATATTATGACTACAATAAGACATTGCTATTGTTGCCAACTAGTAGGATTGGATTCTCCAGTGCCACAATGCATAATTACAATTAAAAAAATATTTCAATTGACCTATCAGTAAAACCTAAATTAAACTAACACTAACTTAAATTCAATATTTTTACTTTAATTTAACTATATTTAAGCTAAGCAGTAGGTGCTAGCTACTTCAATAGACATGGTATTACGTTCAATTTTTCCTTTTACCTGGTATTATTTTGTTTTTTACCAAATCAAAATTGCAGCTTCTCCACAGTTTAACATTATGGATTGAATTTTATTATTTTTTATTATTATTTAAAATTATTTGTTTACAATATGATTGGTTAATGTCTTATTCTTCGATGATTATTATTGCATCCTTTGCAGAACACAATGCGATGTGGATAATTTCCAAGCTTCATACAAAACCACAAAAAAAATATATATTTGAAAATGACTCATACTCACCTAAATAACATATTTACCATCAATTACTATTCATATAATGCAAGCAAGTATTTGCATAAAAAAAGGATAGGAACAAGATGTAAATAAATACACTTACCAAAGGTTGTTACTGCCCACCATTATTTATGTTTTCTTCAACACTTTAATAATTAGGATTAAAATGTAAATGTGTAGACTTAATAAGTAGGAGTAAATTAATCATAAACAAATACAATGAGATAAACACATTAATTAATAATTACACGAAAATTGATTCAACTCATAAATTTTTATTTAATATGTAATAAAAATAGTTAGACACAGCAAAATTAATATAGATTCATTCAATTATTATATAATTATAAGCCCCAAGGGATAACTTTGTTGGTCAAGCTCCTATTTCTAAGTACCTTTTGGGAGGTCATTGGGCCAAATCTCCTCCATGCCCTATGGATGTATTAGGCCTACGGGTAGATCTCTTTGGGTGGATTTCCGCCACTCAGTGACCATGAACTACTTTTTTTTTTTTTAATATTAATTTTTTTTAAAATAAACCACTTATCTATCTATCTAGTATTTATTGTTTATTACAAATTTTTGTTTTAACACATGAAAATAAACCATTTTTTATGAACATAAATATTTCTCTCTCTCCTCTCTCTCTCTCTCTCTCTCTCTTCGCTATTACTATATTAATATATATATATATATATATATATATTATATATATAATATATATTATGTATATTATATATATATATATATTATAAAAGAAAATAGTAAAAATTATTTTATATAAGAAAAGGTTTAAAAATATTAACAATAAATTAAATGGTGTTCAATTCAAGTAACAAATAACCAAGTAAATAAAACAACTCCATTTTAATATTTATATTTTTTTAAGGAATATACTGGCAAGATTAACTACCCTTTAAAATATATCTATCTATACTTTACACAGAAAATGTAAAACCTTCTAGACAACCTTCTCAACAAAAACATTATAACTACAATAAAACATTATTATTGTTGCTAGATAGGATTAGATTCTCCACCACCATAATGTAGAATTACAATTAACAAAATACTTCAATTTACCAATCAATAAAATATAAATTGATTGGATTCTAAACCTTCACACTAACTGGAATTCAATATTTTTTCTTTAATTTAACTATATTTAAACTAAGGGGCATGTACTAACTACCATGTAGCATTTGTTGCTTATTGATGTTTTATCATTTTTGTCTTGTTACATGTTTTTTTTTTTTTAAATGTATATATGTTTAAACCATATATTAGTTCTTTTTATAATTAAGAAAAATATGTATAAAGTTACAATTTAGTTAATTTTATCATTTTTTATTATTGGTAATGTGAGATGTATCATGAAGTAAGCATGTTGATGCATATTATGGATTGATGGGTATCAATATTTACCATCCATTTAATTTATATGGTTGTGCTATTATTAATAAATAATATAAAGATTGAAAACCACCCTATTTCATCTATGGCTTAAATTTTAAAATCAAGTAATCAAATAAAATATGAAGAACAATGTATATTTAACTGTGGATATGATTTTGTAAGGATACATTTAATTTTAATCTAATTTTAAGGTCAAGACCAAGCTAGACACCAAATTAGTGTATGAGGCCTTGGTGTATGAGACCCACCTCCACTCAAAGCTTTGACTGCTAAAGTCTATGAAGACATACATACTCTACCCCCTTTGGCTTTGAACCTATGACCTCTTAGGAGGAACGACACATGCTCTTAACCATTAGGCCCACTCAAGTTGTAATATACACCAAGTAAGTGATTTTAGATTATAGTTATTAGACTATACATGTTTATTTTAGGTGTATCTATTTTAGAATGGTCTTCTAGAATATTAATCTAATTATTAATAATTATTAGGTGGATGGTAGGGATTTATCTTCCATAGTTGCTTCTACAAATTTAATTTAATTATAAATAATTATTAGGTGGATCACAAACATTTAACCTCCATAAAATTAGTAGAAATCATGGATAGAAGGTTGAGATTTATCTTAACAATAGTTTTTTTATTTTTTATTTTATTTTTAACTTAACTAAAAAATTGTGGCATCCATAAATGTTAGATTCATTTTCCATTCGATTTTTATTTTTGGAATCAAAATCTTATTACTAATTGTTACTTTACTATGTTTTTCTTGTACACATTTTTTTAAGTGTATATATGTTTAACTCATACATTAATTTTTGAATAATTTAAAACAAAGTTATAATTTAGTATGATTTTTTAATCTTGGTAATGTGAGACATATCATGAGGTAAGTGTCTTGATGCCTACTGTGGATTGATGTCTATAGAGGTTTACCACACATTTAATATATATAGGTGTGTTATATACCAATTAGTATAAAGAATGAAAACCATCCTATGTCATATATGGCTTAAATTTTAAAATCAAATAATTAAATAAAAATATGAAGAACAATGTAAATTTAACCCTGGATATGATTTTGTAAGGATGAGTAACCTAGATAAAGTAAGCAAGTATAGACGATAGTTATGTTTTTTATTTCTCTTTTGTTTTTGTAAGTTCAGTTATATTACATATTGGAATTTACAGTCTATCTAGGACTCTTCTTGTCAATGTTCTACCATAAGGGAAACTAGACCATTGACAAAACAACAAATCTTCAATCCAAAAAGAAATAAATTATAACAATTTAGTTTTGCAAGTTTTTTATTAATTCATAGTCAAAGCTAAAACAATTATAGACAAGCTAATTGAAACAATAAAAAAATGAAGCCTAAGAAACTATAGCTAGGCTGACTATGCCTTGTAGAGCTCATTACTCAAAAATATTAAAATATAGAACTTAAAAGCATAAAAAATAAGAGGAGGAGGAGGTTTCCACCTTGATGGGTCTTTGATCCTCTTTATTGGGGCCACTAGGACCTACTACATGAGAGAAGTAATTCTCCAACATGCTCATAGATTGCTTCATCTTTGTCTGTGATTTTACCAAATCATCCAAAATCATTAAGTTTTTTTCTTTGCATCTTACTTATCCAAGAGAACCTAAGCCAACAATATCTTCATGTGATACATGCAAATTTTTAACATATACTATTTTTTCCTACCTTATGTGTGTCTTAGGTCAGGAACCCATTGGCAGGCATCTTCCAAAATCTCCTCATCTTGCAAGAACTCTCACTCTCCCAAGATACTCCTCCAAATCTTGAAATTCTAACTTAATAATCAACAATATTTGTTCCTTCTACAAGTGAGTAGACATTAAAGGAAATTTCAGCCTAAAAGTGCCTACGAAATTTTCACATAGTTTCCTTGTCATAATGTGTAAATCAATCAAATCATTTAAATTTTAAAAGAAGTACATGTAAGTATTTTGGAGGGAAAAGAGGAAAAGTAATTTTTTAATTCTATTTTTTGCTTATCTCCTTATAGGTTTACTCAAATTTGAAGCCTAGACACTCATTGGATAAATAATTAAATTCTACATCCAACGAGTACCCATTATGAATACTTTTGAGAAGAGCCATATTGAATGTTACTTGGGTGAATTTTAGGGACATGTTACAACTATTAATGAAATAATATTGTTTTACTTATTTCTATTTTTGAAAATACAAGAGGAGCCACCACGTAAGTAGTTAGGCTCCCAACTATCAAAGAAATAGTTAGAATCAGTTAAGGTCCAAGAAAGGATAGAGACACGAAAAAAGAAAAATCCTCCATCCCAAGGGATGATTTCCCTACCATGAGAATGATCATGATTGGAATATGTTTTCATAAACAAGATTGTGTGAGAGAAAGGAAATCGTGGAATAAAATGAGGTGTTAGTGGGAGATAAAGATTGGACCTGTATAGAAAAATAATTCAACCCAATATTAATAGGACACTAGTAGGGCTTGAGGAGGTGAAATTGTAAAAAGCATTGAATTGTTTCCTGACAAAAAAGGAGCCTAAAGCTTAGGGGAATTATTGGGACAGCAGTTCATTGGTTGAGATGAGTGTGGTAACTCCTATCATATTTTTTGAAACTTAGATAAGTCTCTGGGTTCTTTGTAATTCTGTGTTGAGTATATGATTTTCAATATTTGCTTAGAATTGTAAGTAGCGTATTAGGAAGAACACAATAATTTATTGATTATGGGTCCTTTAAAGAAAGAAATTTTATGTTCTAACATAACTGGTTTAGGGAATAATTTGTATATAAATCTTATGATTGGTACTATAGAATTTTTTGCGTACGAATGCATTATAGTCTTAATTATTTTAATATTAATAAGCTCTACAAAAAAAGAATATATCTATATGTGTGTGTGTGTGTGAGCTCAGATAGGGTAAGAAGGGTGTAGAAAACATTAAAAATCTTAATGCTATTTTCATGAACACCTACAGTCCCTAAGTGATGGGTCCTCTCTCTTGAGGAAAACTAATGAGGAAACCCAAGAATAGGAGCCCAATATCAACTCCTCATAGTATATATAGAGAGAGAATTATTTGACTCAATATAAAACAAATGGAATGGGTACCATATTATTGGAATGAATTTTAGATTACATATGAATATCCAAACATAAAAGCTTACCATACAACCATAATAGTGTATACTAGACTTAAAAAATAGTTGTGTATTATATTATGTAAATAAGAAAAGGTACTAAAGATAGAGGCAAGGTTAGCATTCATATATGATGGCAACAAGAAAATGCATATTCGTGCCAACTTGTGAATGCATGTAGTCCTTATCTATTTAGTAATGGATTAGTGGGGAAAAAATGTAGAAACCCAGTTACAAGAGTATTACATTGTTTACCATAGCCTATATACACACACACACACAAATGAAAAGTCAAGCAACTATATGATAGAGAGGCAATAATTTTGAACACACATACCTTTAAAGGCAAAGAGGAACACATTATTTTCCAAGTCATTCTAAAGAAAATATCCTTACTGTATTCATTTATATAAAAAAAGGAAGCAAATTACTACATAAATTCAATATTTAGAGTTTACAAAATCTATACATCAGAATTCTAGCTATTTTTCCTTTGCAGCCACAACCAAACCAAAGAGATACTGAATTTTTTTAAGGGAAAAGAAACACTTAATAGATAGGTTCAAATTATATTGTTCAAGCTATAGGTATTTAACCCCATGTCTGTATGAAAATACAAAAAATAAATAACTTAGGGTAGTAGCCTTTTCAGTTAATCGAATTTTTTCCAACAAAATTCAATCCCTAGAAATAGCTAATGCTCAACCTGATGTTGTTACAGATATGAGAAGGTTAAATGTAGGTTTGCACTAGCCTACCAGTGTAATATTCCAAAATAGAACCATTAATAGAAACATTGTGCAAGAAATAAATACCTGGAAGATGTCTATATGTAATAAAAGAAACTCTTAATGAATTCCTCCTAGTTGATATTCCAAGTGTGAGAATGGAACAAACCTACAACATCATTGTTATTAGCAACAATATATTTGGAAGAAAGATAAACCCAATAATAGTTTTAAGGAAAAAGGTTACCAGGGTATGAACTAAATATTACCTAGAAGTAGACATGATGAAATCCTTGCTCTTATCACATCATGACAAGGGTTTTACTTAGTTAACCTTTCCAAGAAAAAGGAAGAAACTTCATCGAGAAATGAATGAGAAATATCAAGGCCAATGGGGTTTGAAGAACAAAACTAAATATACTTGAATGACCCATGAGGGAGTGAAATTGAAGCCATGAAACCTTGCAGGCGAATGCCATGACAGAGAGAGGAAAGGAAAAATCCCTACGAAGACAAGGAAATAAAATTTTAATAAACCTAATTTGGAATTTGTGAACCAAAGAGCAAGAAAAAATAGCTACTTGAGGAGAAATCCTTGAGGAAAGGAAATGATGTAAGAAAATAACATAAGAAAGGACCCAAAAGGAAAATTATAAACATTACTTGGAGAATAAGAGGTTGTTTTTGTAGAAAATCTTGTAGATTCACAAGCTCATGCAATGTACTAAAGCATAGGACAAGAATCTACTTCTACTTTCAACTAGCAAAAGCCAATAGATTGATGAAAACAATATGAACAATAAGAAAGATAAATCAATGGCACATAACACAAGATCTATCTGGGCAAAGCCACTACTCAAAACCCCACTATCTGTATTGCATATATCAGAAATATGAGTGAAGATACAAAGCTTGTTCTCACTAGAACAATTTGGCACAAGTATGCTCAACTCTCTCAGCTCACAAGCTAGCTCTTGGCCAACACTTAGCCAATTTTGCATCTCTCCAAGCCCCTAATCTCCTTTCACAATTCCTATGATGAATAGCCCATATTTAAAGGGAATTCATGCTTCCAAAGTAACACAATCCTAAATTAGGTCATTTTCCTGATTTCATGCATAACATTTACAACTTAGTAAATCATATCACTGATAGTACACTGTCCTTGCACTCTAGTCTCAACTGGGTCTTTCTCAGAATCAACATGCATGATTTTTTGATGAGAGAATCTTCAGTTAACTAGAGTGACACTTGTGGATGCACTAGTGCACAAATTGACTGTTAACTCTCTATTAGTTACACAAACAGTTTGGAACTAATTTAACTGAACATTAACTCAGTGAACTAAGTTATCTAATTACAACTCACAATTAAACTCATCCCAGACCCCAAAAATTTAGGGAGAACATATACATGACTTCCAAAAGACTTCAAACTCAAAATTCCTAAGTTAACTAAGTCAACTTAATTTAGTTAACTATTACAAGTTGCTATGAGAAAAAAATTACAACTTTAATTCACAATTTAATTCACGAACAAATTAAATTGGAATTTCTGGATTCTATTTTTAACATTTCTTGTTTCTATTTTCAACACTCCCTCTCAACAAGAAAGGAATTCAACTTGATCCCGATCCTAAACCTTTGAAATTTTCTGCATGCAACACTTCTCTCTAGTGTTGTTGCTACAACAACTCTAGACACAAAAAAAGAATCCAACCTCAATTAATAAGATTGCATATGTCATCAAAGTCTCTGAATGCTATTGCCTCTGTCGATTGAAAAGTCTGTGCTTCTGTTGACTCTGCCTTTTTGCACTTTTGTCAACCCTTCTCTATGCTCTTCAGTATCAGAATGCTCTAGCCTCTGCCACTCTAATCTCTGACTGTATCAATCACCATTGATTCCTCCCGCTACTATGTACTTTGGGCTCCCGTAGAAAGGTATGATCCATGAGATAAAACCTCTCAATGGACCCTGCCCAATTTCATCCCTCTTGGGACTATCACTTCACATCTCCCCACCTCACACTTGGAGGTATGGCTGCATGTGATCCCTCTGCCCACTTGGCTCGAAATTCCCCCTACTGGAGGTATCTGCATGAGTGGATGCCTCCACTCGGTCTCCTCTTAGCTTCTCCAATTGTGGCTACTCCACAATTCTCTGAGACTACTTCTTCTCTGCTTGAGTGGATCTCTCCACTTGATCTCCTCCCAGCTTCTCTAATTGTGGCTGCTCCACAATTTGCTAAAGCTGCTTCCGAGGCTTCTTCTAGGGTTCCATGTTGAGAGGTAATTTACTCTCCCTCTCAACCACTAAGTCTCTAACCTTTGCATTGCTCCTCAAGGCTTTGCATGCATCTTGTAACTCAAGTGCATACATGTTCTTTGCTAGCACACCAATCTGTTTCATCTGTCCCACTGTCACGAACTTTTATGGAAAAAGGGATGATTTTAAATCATCGATATCTCCCTCATCTAAGCTCTGATTCAACGTATTTTTTTTGTTTGAATTTGGGTATTTTTTCATAAGAAATCCAGATCTGCTATTTGTTTTTGAAAATTTTGCACAAAAATTTACAGATATGCTCTATAAAATCACGGCCCAAAAAATCTGGCTCTGATACCATGTAGAAAATCTGTAGATTCACAAGCTCATGCAATGTACTAAAGCACATGACAAGAATCTATTTCTACTTCCAAGCAACGAAAGCCAATAGATCAATGAAAAAAATATGAAAAAGAAGAAGATAAATCAATGGCACATAACACAAGATGTATCTGTGGGAAGCCACTGCTCAAAACCCCACTATCTGTATTGCATATATCAGAAATATGAGTGAAGATACAAAACTTGTTCTCACTAGAAAAATTTCACACAAGTATGCTAAACTCTCTTAGCTCACAAGCTAGCTCTCGGCCAACACTTAGCCAATTCTACAACTCTCCAAGCCCCTAATCTCCTTTCAGAATTCTTGGGATGAATAGTCCATTTTTAAAGGGAATTCATTCTTCCAAAATAGCACAATCCTAAGTTAGGTCATTTTCTTGATTGCATGCATGGTATTTACAACTCAATAAATCATACAATTGATAGTACACTCTCCTTACGCTCTAGTCTAAACTGGGTCTTTCTCAGAATCGATAGCATGAGTTTCTGATGAGGGAATCTTCAGTTAACTAGAGTGATACTTGTGGAAGCACTAGTGCACCAATCAACTGTTAACTCTCTATTAGTTCCACAAACAATTTGGAACTAATTTAACTGTACATTAACTCAGTAAACTAAGTTATCTAATTACAACTCACAATTAAACTCATCCTAGACACCTAAAATTTAGGGAGAACATATACATGACTTCCAAAAGACTTCCAACTCGAAATTCCTAGGTTAACTAAGTCAACTTAACCTGGTTAACTATTACAAGTTGCCATGAGAAAAGAATTCCAATTTTAATTCACAATTTAATTCAAGGGCAAATTAAATTGGAATTTATGGATTCTATTTTTAACATTTCTTGTTGCTATTTTCAATAGTTGTTGTCTGTACCAATAAGCATAGCAAGAAAAGAAGAAACCTTCATTTCTAACATAAATCTACCACAATAATACATTTGGAACAAGAGAAAAACTCTAGTAACATGAATTCCTTAAACTTGTAGAGCTTCGCTCTTAGGAACCATGTGTGCAATGAAAAAGGTAGTGGATGAGGGATATGAGAGTAGTTACCCTAAATATCAAGTTAAAAAACCCAGTCTTAAGATTCACAATCTAAATCTATATAGTCCATGCTTTCCCCCACAAGATCAGGGATGGGTTTCCTTGAAGTTTCTAGGACATGTGGTCCCCATCACTTGAAGGGTAAGATAGATGGAAACACCTTAGTAACCATTAAAATACACTATGGAAAAACCACAAATATAGTATAAAGTACTCATAAAACAATGTCCAATAGCATAGCGTACATGAATTGATGCATAATCAAGAAATTATTAAATATGACTATAACACGGGTTTTTCTTTGCATACCTTTTTTTTATGATAATCTCCTATTATTATTGCAAGTCAAATAAGAACACTTTTGCTTATATAATAGGGTATATGTAATTTAAACAAGAGTGGGTCCAAGTACCGTGACCAACCTAAGGAGGTTGAAGTATAATAATTTTTTTAAAGGGTTAGTAAATAGTGTCTCATACTATGAGAAATAAACTCGAGGTATCAAATACCAATGATTCTTATTATGATAATAGAGAAATGGGTAAGAATAGTAATAAAAGAGGATAATAAAAAAATAAAAAATCTTTGCTATAAATTTGGGTGTTCTAGTAATTTTAAATAGGTAAATTTTGAGGAATGTTACGTATGGTATCATAACAACATGTTGCAACAATATGACCTATGAGTTCAATCATGATTTATATTTAACAAAATAAATGTCGTGTCTTACATAGAGAGATTAAATGAGAGAAGAAGTGATGACAGATCCACCATAAGGGACACACATAGGTGAAGAATAGATCTGGGTACATTTAGGAGATCAGGCACCATTTCCTACAATGGAATTATTGAATATGGTTAGAGATTTGATGAAAAAGTTAATAAGTCTTCATCCAAACAATGAGAAGTTACCAAAGGCTAGTCTAAACTAAGGAAAAACTTCTTCAAAATCTAATGGATAGATCAAATCCAAAAATTGTAGTATTGATAGTGGAAGAGGAATATAGGGGAGAAACCACGAAATGAAAGAATCATGATAATGTAGATGAGAGTAGAGGTGATGTATTTGAAAATGTGTAGGGAGGTAGTTCAACAAAAAATCCTCTAAATCAAGGAAAGAAACCAAAAATAGAGTTGCAGGGGGAATTCAAGATATTATATATTATGACAATAAGAGCGAAATGATTTCATATGAATCGAAACTTGGCCAAATGACCATGGATGAACTAGTGATGAAATTTACTCACCTATTGAGATATGTACATCATATTCATGATGAAAAAGCTAAGGTGCAGTGATTTATCATTTTCCTTCCTCTTTCGTTTAAAAAGAAAATTGAATACGATAACCCAAAAACAATGGAAAAATCAATATGAAGAGCAAGAATTTGCTCAGTAGGCTAAACAAAGAAATGAAAATACAAAATATTGGCCTAATAAAAATAAAGACAAATTTGCATAGGGAGGAAAATGAGTTAAAATCTACCTCCATTTTTTTTGGTAAGGGTAACCAGAGTTGGAATTTCAAAATAAATACTAATCAGACACAAAAGACTCATACTCATACTATATCTAGACAAATAAATTTGAATAATAAAGGTTTTAATGGGAAGGAAATGGAACTATTGAAATGTTGGGGTTGTGGGGAGCTTCACCTACGAAACTTCCCTTATAATATGAAATTTGTTTAGAATCTACAGAACATTCATGAAGCTTCCACACTGAATGAAATTACTAGAAGCATTCCTAGAAATAATTCAGGATTGGAGGAGCATCAGGTTGAACATCAATCAACCATGGTGGAAATAGAAGGTAAAATTTTGAAAAAACTTGTTTATGTTTTGACAGATCCAGGTGCTAGTTTGAGTGATATTATATCCCATATAATAGAATAATGTAAATTAAATTCTAATAAATAAATAAAACTCTTGGTTGGTCTAGTTGGCCACTGACATGAAGAGGAAAGTTACTGATTGGGTGAAGTCCTTTACTATTGATTTAAATGGAATTAAAACCACTATGAACCTGAATATTCTTTCTTTGGGTTCTTATGATATACTTTTTAGGATGGATTGGATGGAAAGACATAGAGTGGCTGTTTACTATCTAGACAAAACAATTACTTGTAACATGGATGAAGGATAGGTACTAATCATAAAAGGGATACCTAAATCCATTTCCATTCAGTAGATATCGACCTTACATTTAAAAAGGTGTGTTAGAAGGGGGTGTGAGCTGTTTTCTATTCAACTAGAGGATCATTTGCATGAAACAAAATCTAGAACCTTAGATGACCTAGAGGTGATTCGAGAATACAAATATGTGTTTCCTAGTGAGATTCCCAAACTGCCACCTAAGATGTAACACCCTCCTGTCACATCTACCCAAGTAATCGACCAACTAGGGTAAAAATGTGATGAGAATTTACTATGAAATGATTCAACATCCTAAGTCAGCTTAAGGGAGTGGAACCGATGGAAACACACCATACCGACCTTCCACATCAGCAACAAGACTCCCAGGAACCATCCCAACCTCTCAGGTAACCAGCCCCTGGGTCCCATTGAGATTTTAGAACATTTAACCCCTAGACGCTCCCTTGAAATGGCCATGCATGCATCTAAGAGGCTTTGGATGCTCCCACAACATGGGTATGCTAGTGTCCAGGGGCTTTTCTACCCAGTGTTGTGCCTGCGTCCTCGGGATTTGAGCCACTTTTCAGGGATAGAGCCCAGGTAACTGCCCAAAATTGAATGACACCTTCAGAACATAAAGATAAAAATGGAATTATGATACAAATGCAATCAATTGAATAGGCCCCCGACTGGACTCCTACTAGCCATGACAAGCATTTCATCAAACATATCACAAATATGTAATCTACAGGTGTAAACAACAGATCTAAGCATAGGGGTCTCATACTCATCTGAGAATCCCTAAGAAGCATTGATTTCTCAACAAATTAGTTGCAGTTTTATCCATTATTCCATATATAAATTGTTCATTCATTTACAAGTAAAAACACAATGAGAGACATACATAGCTACTGTCATAATACATTTTCATAACCAACATAATAACAACATAAATATGAAGGAAACAATAACCATATAATCCACATATAAACCTGTACAATAGTCATGAAATAACAAGGAGAAATAACCTCATATTAATAATGAAAAGGAAAACCAGTTGTGGGACTTCTGCAAACCACTAGATTGTAGACATGGCTAAGCCAAAAATCTCTTCAGCTAGTCACCCCCATCCCATATTCTAAGCATGAATGTGGGATCTCGTAAAACACATCAATGAAAACCATCAAGGGATAGCGATTCCACCTCATGGTTAGATATCACAAAACCATCATCATATTGGTCTCTACCCAAGCCTTCTAGGGCTCCAAAGAATTTGTTCCAACCCAGATTCCAAGACTAGTAACTCAACCCATGATTGTTGCCAGACTCCAGAGCATTTGTCCAACCAAGGGTCCAGGACTAGTAAGTCAACCCACAATTTTTTCAAGCTTCTAGAGCATTTGTTGAACCATGGTTTCCAAGACTAGTAACTCAACCATCAGGGGCTTCCAGAGTGTTTTCCTAACCAAGGTTTCTAGGACTAGTAACTCAACCCAAATTATTATAGGGCTTCTAGAGCATTTTTCCAACCAAGCCTCTAGGACTAATAACTCAACCCAAGCCATTACAGGGGTTCTAGAGTGTTTGTCCAACCAAGGCTCTAGGAACTAATAAATCAACTCAAGCTAAAGGAAACATGAGAACCAACTAGAAAAACAATGAAATGAACCCACAACACCATGACTATCCAGGAAATGGTAAGGCTAGGAAAATCCCTTATCAATCCAGGAAATCCTCCATGCCAGTGACAAATCATGACCAATAAATCACATGCATATGTCATGCATGCCAAAAATAGTGAGGAAAACATACATGCAACTCAGTAGTTGCAAGCGAAACCCATTGTAGTTACTGATCCTGATGCCCTCTTGCTCTTCCTTTGCCTTCTTGCTCCAAAACTCCAAGTATGCCACACTATCCAAGAGCGCTCCAAGAAAACTCTAAGTATCCAAGAGTATGAGAGAGAGAATAGAGAGAGAGCTCCAAAAATGAACTGACACAAAGCTATACTGACCAAGTCTGCCTAGTGACCTTCAGAAGCCTTTTTATCAATGAGGCCTCTATTTTCTTCAATTTCCATTATTTTCCTTCATTTTCCTCCTCACATGCAACCTGCGACCTTTCACCTTCCTTTTCTCCTAATTTCCATTATTTTCACAAATAAATGTGCCAAAAATGCCATTTTACCTTTCCAAAGCCTTTGCCATTGCCTTTTCCAATTTCCTTAGCCATAATAAACCAAACTGATACCCCACTAAGATGTTTTTGCCACCATTTAGCTTGGAATACATGTCCCATGATCATGGTCTTATATTTTTTACATGGATTTTAACCAGGATTGTTACATAAGAGGGATATTGACATTTTTATTGAGCTGGTACCAGGGACTGCACCAATGTCTAAAGCATCCTACAAAATGAGTGTGCCAGAATTAATGAAGCTAAAAATACAACTTCAAGCATTATTAAATAAAGAGTATACCAGACCAAGTGTTTCACCATGGGGAGCACTAGTTGTTTTTGTTAAAAAGAAGGATGGTACACATTAGAGAAATTTTGAGGTCTAAACTAGGCCTACAAAATATGTGGAACCAAAATAAACTTTATAAGAACCAATAGGATTCAATATGATGATGTTAACCATGGGGGATGATTCACCATTTTTGGAGTAAAAAAGTAAAAGGATTAAAAAAAACTACTTTTTCAACTTATCTCCCTATGGTTTTACTCAAATTTTGAGTGGGAACACTCGTTGGGTGCACAACTTAATTCATAATCCAAGGAGTACCCATGTTGCATACTTTTGATGGACCTTGCTACATGAAAGATGAGAAATACATGAAAAACATGATTGCATTCACATTTTTCATGAATTTCTCATTTTTCGTGTAACAAGGTCCCCTGAAAGTATGCAAAATGTGTACTCGTTAGATGAGGAATTAAATTATGCATCCAAGGAGTGTTCCCACTTGAAATTTCAGTAAAATAATAGAGAGATATTTTGAAAATACAAGTTGAAAAAATAGTTTTTTTCTTTTTTCCTTTTAAAATTTGATGATGTAATGTAATCTTATTTTACTGTTTCCACTATTATTTTATAATATTCCTTAGGAAGCCCATTTGAGACCTCAAAATTTCTCCAATGTTTAGATTATTCCTTGATTACATGTAGTTGAATAAATTAATAATTAAGAATAAATATCCACTCCCTAAAATTGATGATTTATTTGACCAAGTGAAAGGAACCACTATTTTTTTCTAAAATAGACTTAAGGTATGAAGACCATCAATTAAGGATTAAAGATGAAGATATCCCTAAAACAAATTTCATAACTAGATATGGGAATGATGAATTTGCAATACTTCCTTTTGGACTTATGAATGTACCAACTATGTTTATGTGCTTGATGAATACAGTTTTTAGTTAGTATTTGGATTAATATGTGTTAATCTTTATCGATGATATTTTTATTTACTTTAAGACAACAAAGTAACATAAGAAACACCTAGAAATAATGTTGCAAACATTTTTGGAACATAAAATGTATTCTAATTTCAATAAGTGCAAATTTTACCAGGATAAAATACAGTACCTGGGACATGTAATTTCTAAGGATGAGATAACTATAGATCTTGAAAAAATAAAAGATATTCTTAATTGGCCAATTACTAAGGATGTGGAAGATGATAGATCATTTATGGATATCACGAGATATTATCATAGATTCATAGATGGGTTCTCTAAATTGGCTTACCCCATAATTTCCCTATAGAAGGAGAGGGTTAAATTTGAATGGATACAAAAATGTCAATAGAGTTTTGAGCAGTTGAAGCATCTGCTCAATGTTGCACTTGTGCTTAAAATAACTGATCTTGAAAAAAAGAATTTACAGTTTGTACTGATGCTTGCTTGGAGGGCTTAGGAGGAGTACTAATGCAAGAAAATCATGTGGTAGCTTACGAATCTAGAAAATTAAAATACCACAAAAGAAATATGCAACATATGACTTGGAATTGGTTGTAGTTATCCATGCACTTAAGATGCGACATCATTATTTAATTGGTAATAAATTTACACTAATCATTGATCATATTACTTTAAAGTACTTATTCACTCAACCTAACATGAATGCCAGACAAGCCAGGTGGATATGTTTCTTAAGTGAATATGACTTCTACATTAATCATATTAAGATGAAGGAAAATACAGTGGTTTATGTGCTAAGTCAAAGTTTAAAGAAGATCTATGAGGTAACAATAAGTAGTATTGAAATAGATTTTATAGAACAAATCAAAATTGACAGCTTTGAAAGATAAAATTGATAGTCTGATTTGGGAAAAGCTAAAAGATAAAATTGATCATATATAAAATATAGAATATGCAATTAATGAAAATGACCTGCTAACTTTTAAGGATATAATTTATGGCAATTATGTGTCTAGGATCAAATAGTTAATTCTTGATGAACGCCATAAAATACCTTTCTCATCTAACCCAGGTTATGAAAAAATCATTTCAACACTCATAAAAGATTTTTTTTGGCCTAGTATGAAAAATAAGGTGATCATGAATTTGGAAAAATGCCAAGAATGTTGAAAAGTAAAGGTAGATGATCAACATCTTGTAGGATTGTTGAATCGTTTGCCTATCCCAGAATGGAAGTGGGAAATAATTTCAATATATTTTATCACTACTTTACCTAAAAATAAAAGACAACATCACTCAATTATGGTTGTAATAGATAAATTGATAAATGTTTCGCATTTTATACCTATTCAATTTACTTAAAACTTGTTCACATGGCAAAATTTTTTATGAAGGAAATTTTCATATTACATGGAACACTGAAAATTATTATATTTGAAAGGGATGCAAAATTTACTTTCAACTTTTGGAAATCATTGTTTGCAGGAATGGGTACACAACTAAATTTTAGCACTGCATACACCCACACTTATATGGGAAAACTAAAAGGACCAATCCGATCCTTGAAGTTATGCTACACATGTATGTAATGAATCAACCCACTAAATGGGAAGATTATTTGCATTTAGTTGAGTTTCCATATAACAATAATTATTAGGAATCCCTCAAAATGAGTCCCTTCAGAGTTCTATATGGGTCAAAGTTCCATACCCTGAGTAGGAGTCATCCTAAATATAGGCTTGTCCTAGGAATAGATCTTTTGCAGGAAATGGAACAAATTGTGAAGAAGTAAAACAGAACCTAAAAGTAACACAGGATAGGTAGAAGAGTTACAAAGATTTAAAAATGACACAAAACTAATTTCAAGTAGGGAAACATGTGCATATTAAGTTTATACCAAAAAAGAGTACCATGAAGCTAGGAAATTGTGCTAAGTTAGCCCCTTGATTTTGTGGGCCATTTGAAATACTAGAAAGAGTGGAGCCAATGGCCTACCAACTAGCATTGCCAACCCACGTTAAGGTTCATAATTTATTTCATGTGTCTCTTTTGAAAAAGTATATTCATGATCATTCTTATGTTATTGATTGGGATGGTGTACAAGTCAAACCAAAAGGCGAGTTCTAGGTCAGGCATCTCCAAACATTAGACTAGAGGGAAACTATACTCTAGAATCAAGCCATCACCCATGTTAAAGTGAAATGGAAGCACTTTGGGCATGAGGAAGCCACTTGGGAGATGGAGGAAGAAATGAGAAATGATTTTCCTACACTATTCCAAAGGGAATGAATCAGATTTTCCTATGTTATTTCAAAGGGAATGAAAGAAGAAAAACATTGAGGATGATGTTCCCTTTTAAGGGGAGGGGAAATGTAGTACTCTTGATGAAATAAGTTTCTATTTAGGCTTTTATGATTTTAATAAGCTTGAAAAATGCATGAGAGGATGACAAGTAAAGTGAACATTTTTATGAGGTTGCAAATATTTATTTCTATTAATTAATAATGTTGTTTTATTTATTGCTATTTTTGAAAATACAAGAGGATCCACCACGTGAGTAGTTAGGCTCCCAACTATTAGGAAACAGTTAGAATCAGGTATGGTCCAAGAAAGGATGAGGACACAAATAAAAGAAAAATCTTGCATCCTGAGGGATGATTTCCCTACCACGAGAATGGTCATGATTAGAAAGAAATGTCATGCATGGAATATGTTTTTGTAAACAATATTGTGGGAGAGAATGGTAATCTGTAAATAAAATGAGGTTTTGGTGGTAGATAAAGACTGGACTTGTACAGAAAAATAATTCAACCAAGTCTTAATAGGATGTTACAACGACTGAAGGAGGTAAAATTGTAAAAATTACTAATTTGTTTCCTGATAGAAAAGGAGTTTAGAGCTCGAGGGGAATTGCTAGGACAACAATTCATCTATTAGGAAGAGTGTGATAACTGGGTTATTTGTGATTCTATGATTCCTATATGAGTTTCAAGATTTTATTACGATTGTAAGTAAAAAATAAGGAAGAAAACAAGAATTTATTAATTATGGGTCCTCCAAAGATAGAAAGTTTACATTCTGACATAACTGGCTCAGGGAATAATATGTATATAGAAGTTATGATTAGTTTTATATAATTTTTTGCGTACAAATGAGTTATAGTCTTAATTGTTTTATGATTAATAAGCTTTGTGAAAAAAAAATATGTGCGTGTGTGTTCAAATAGGGTTCGAAGGGTGGAGAAAACAATGAAAATATTAAGCTATTTTCTTGAACACCTACAAACAATAAGTTATGGGTTATCTCTCTCAAGGAAAAATGATGAGGAAACCCAAGAATAGGAGCCCAACATCAACTCCTCTTAGTATAGAGATAGAGAGTGATTTGACTTAATATATATTTTTTGTTTGTTAAGTTGTGTGAGTCCCAAATTTATTACATGCTTAACCTTTGGCTCGAGAAACCACAACCCAGGGGGATCTATACCGTCAAAATCACCAAGGGACCACACCTATCCTAGGCCACACCAACCTTTAACATGGCTGAAGTTTTTCCCACATAGTTCCGAACCGATGACCTTCACTTCACAGAGTGCCTTAATAGTACACCCCATCACCGTATATTTTATGCCCCGTGGGCTTATTTGAATTAATATAAAACAAAAGGAATGTATACAATAGTATTGGAATGAATTTTATATTACTATCACATATGTAAGCATAAAATATTACAATACAACCATAACAATGTATACTAGTATTCAAAGAGAATTGTATGTTATATTATGTAAAGAAAAAAAATATGTACTTAATATAGAGACAAGGGTAGCATGAGTACAAGCTAGCAACAAGGAAAAATGTTTTTGTGACAACTTATGAATGCATGTAGTCCTTGTCTATTTAGTGATGGCTATGGGGGAATCAAATGCATAAGCCTTGTTCCATGAGTCGTACATTGTTTACCCTGACATATATATATATATAGTATATATATAATATATATATATAATAAATATATTTATATATATATATATATATTTATAATATATATATTATTATATTATATATATATATATATATATATTATATATTATATATATATATTATATATTATATTATTATATATATATATATATATTATATATATATATATATATATTATATTATATATATATATATATATCGAGGAGAGGAGAGGAGAGAGAGAAGAGAGAGAGATGAAGTTAGGTAACTATATGATACAAAGAGGAAAGTTTGTAAAACCACCATCAATAATTTTGAACACACCTACATTTAAAAACAAAGAGGAAAGTACTATTGTTCTAGTCATTTTGAAGAAAAAATCATTGTTGTATTCATATATATAACAAAGGAAGCAAATTACTACATAATTCAATAATTAGAGTTTACAAAATCTATACATCAGAATTATGGCTATTTTCTATACGAACACAACCAAACCAAAAAGATAATGAAAATGTTAAATGGAAAGAAACCCTTAATAAATAGGTTTGAACTATACTATTTAGGTTACAAGTATTTAACCATGTTCCTATATGAAAATACAAAAAATAAATAACTTAGGGTAGTAGCCTTTTTGGCTACTTGAAAAGTTTCCAACAAAATTCAATCTAGAAATAGCCAAGGCTCAGCACGATGTTGTTACAGATATAAGAAGATTAAGTTTACCTAGGCCACCCTGGCTTATCCAGTTGGTGTAATCTTTCAAAATAAAACCTGTGATAGAGACATTGTGCAAGAAAATAAGAACCTGGAAGATGCTGGTAGGTAAAAGAAGTAACCCACGATAAATTCCTCCTCATTGATCTTCCAAGCATCAGAATGGTACAAACTTGCAACATCATTTTTATTTGCAACAATAGCTCAAGAAGAAGGAAAAACCAAAAAATAATTTTAAGGAAAAAGGTTACTAGGGTATGAACTGAAGGTTACCTGGAAGTAGACTCATGCAACAAGGTTTATGCATTTGATTCCCCTAGAGCCATCACTATAACTGAATGACCTAGGAGGGAGTGAAATTAAAGCCATGAAACCTTATAGACAAATATCATAAAAAATAGAGGAAAGGAAAAATACCTACGAAAACAAGGAAACATAATTTAACTTAACCTAATTTAGAATTTGTAAACCAAACGAACTAGAAAAATTAGTCACCTGAGGAGAAATACTTAAGGAAAACAAATGATGTATAAAAATAACATAAAAAAGGACCCAAAAAGGAAAATTCTAACCATGACCTGGAGAATAAGAGATTGTCACTATCTGTACCAACAAGTGTATAAAATAGAGAAGAAACTCCCATTTCTAACATAAATCTTCCATAATTATACATTCAGAGTATGAGAAAAACCATGGTAACATGAATTCCTTAGACTTGTAGATATTTTCTCTCAGGAACTAGGTGTGCAAATGAAGAAGGTGGGAGAGGAGGGGGAGTAGAGTAGTTACCCTAACTACTGGGTAACAAACCCTCTTCATTGGATTCACAAAGTAAATTTACACCTTCCATGTTTCCCCCACATGATTAGGGATGGGTTACCTCGAAGTTTCCAGGCCATGTGGCCTCCATCACATGAAGGGTAAGACATCAGTAATCGTCTTAGTAACCACACAAATTCATTTTGGAAAAGCCACTAACATAATATAAATTTCTCATAAAACAAAGTCCAATAGAATAGTGTACATGAATTACGACATAATCAAGAACTTAATTGGATATGACTTTAGCGTGGGTTTTTCTATGCATTAAAAAAGTTTATGATAATGTCCTATTACTAATAACAAGTCAAATTAATAACACTTCCACTTATATATGAGGGTATATGTAATTAGAGCAAGAGTGGGTCCAAATAGCATGGTCAAACCAAGGAGCTTGAAGTATAATAATATTTTAAAAGGGTTAATAAATTGCATCTTAGACTATGAGAAATAAACCTAAAATAAAAAATACCCATGATTCCTATTGTGATAATAATGAAATGATTAAGAATAGTAATCAAAGATGATGATAAAAAAATGTTTTCTTTGGTGTAAATTTGGGTGTCCAATAATTTTAAATTTATAAATTTTGATGTTACATGAAAAGTATGACATATAAAAACATCTGTAGAAAATATGTATCTATAACCGATAATTATTTTCATCCATGTAAGGTTTTGTCACCTTCTAAAAATAGAGCTCTAGTTGTGCAAATAGGACAAAAGAAACGAGACATTTGCAGCCATTTTCTAAGGCACAAAAGCTCTCAATTCTAAATCAGAACCTCTCCACTGGATAGTTCTCAGAATAAGATTTCCAATGGTAACTGGAAGTCCAAAAATGGACTTCTGGATCAGAATTAGAGCATATTGAAGCTACCCTTTGAAAGCCCAAAAAACAAAGAGAAAAAGACGAAGAGTATGGCTCCTCACAAATTGCAATCGGAGTTCCCAACAGAAGTAGGGGAGGGTAGTGAGATCAACAATCAGTGATCACTGATATCACAAATCACATATTAGAAGTTCCAGCAATCCCGCATATCGGGGATCACAAATTTCTGAGGTCCGGTATAAATCACATATCAGAGGTTCGAGTTGCATTGCTAATCGGCGATCACACTCAAAGCTGTATTGCAGATTGGTAATTACTGTTTGCAAAGGATATGAAAAAATGCAGTGTCATGAAACTGCCTAACGCTGATAACGTTAAAAGTGTCAGGACTTGAGCCTATAGTGTAAATCATTGGGGAAGGGCCAACTGTGATTAACAAAGAAATACCAAACGTAGGAAGGCTCTTTCTCTCTCCTCTAGTAGGGCCATGTGGTAGCACAAGATTGGTCTTGATAAAGACACATGGAAGCATGATGTGGTGGTACAGAGGACACATGGCATACATATTTGGCATTTTAAGGGGTCATAAGGGACCAAAATAGTGTGACACATGTCACCACTCTTAGGGTGATACATGGAAAAGGATAATGTCATCTCGCCAATCGGTGATCACAACCATGGAGCAGCATGTAATTGGTGTTTTATAAAGGTGCCTATCTGGGAAGCTCCTAATATTGCTGGCCCGAAGTGAGTGGGATAGGTGGCATTAGGTGGGTCACATGATTATATGTGCTTTATGTCTCAATAAAATGGTTGGGCAGAGAAGTTAATAAAGGTTTTTATGTGATAAAGCTTTCACCCTGGCCCTCCCTTATCCTCTTCCGACATGGACCAAACTACGTCACATATCACAATTGCAAGTTTTTGGAGGATGCAACTGGAGGCAAAGATTAGAGATTCCCATTCCATGAGCTCCGATATTGAAAATGGGTCCGAGGCGCATATGTAGTATGGTCCCACATATCATGCGTTGGACTTGTTACAATGAAATATATCAAAGAATCGAACCCTGTCCCAGGTTTCAACCATGCATTTTTCACGTAAGCCCCTAGGACTAAGGCATAAGGGGCCAAAGGAAATCGATAATTGCAGTTTTATGAATCCCATTCTATTTAAAGTTCCTAAATGGCCTGAGTCCTGATACACTTGTATGATTTGTTCCACGGGGCATGATTGGTTCTGTTGGATTAATCAAGATTGTAAAAAGGGACAGTGTTATGCTCTTGACCTATGAGAAGATACTAGAATACCAAATATGCGAAGAAATATAACCCAGAACACAGAACAATGAGAAATAACAGCATGTATTTTATTATTCAGAAAGGAAAGCAATGTTCACTTGCCTCTTTGAGGGGGCAACCTCCAATAGAGTAGGGCTTGATTACAAAATAAGACACGATGCCCCTCAATGGGGAGTCTCTATCCTTTATATAGGATTCATACATGCAATACCATGGGTTAGTACCGTGGTTCTTATTAATACCATCTATCTAATACCATGGCCCATTTGCAACTAACTGTGGTCCCTTCTTTAAATGCGGGTCAACCACTTACAATTATTAATATGGGCTTTATTGACTCTTTAACTAACTATAACTATGACTCGACCCTATTACATAAATAAGGGGGTTAGGGTTGGACCCTAACATGCTCTCCCCCATAAAAATAACTTTGTCCTCAAGGCTGAAGCTGCAAAAACTGCTGAAGAACAATGGCTGGTTCCCAAGTCGCATCTTCTGGAGAGGTGTCTTTCCACTTGACAAGGACTTCCTTGATTGTGTGGTTGTGCAGGTGCCATTATCGCTTGTCAAGAACTTGTTTAGATTGGAGCCAAATTGAACCTTCTTCATCCAATTCCAGTAGAATGGTTTGAATTCTGCAATTTTTACCAACCACTTTCTTGAGGCATGAGACATGGAAGACGGGATGGATTTTTGTAGTGGGTGGCAAGGCTAGCTTGTAGGCTACTTCTCCGATGTGTTGAAGTATTTGATACGATCCGTAGAATTTTGGAGATAATTTTTGACAACACTTGTCTTTGAGTGATGTTTGCTTATATGGTTGTAGCCTCAAGAATACCTGATCCCCTTCTTGAAATGTGCACTCTGAACGATGTTGGTCTGCCTGTTGCTTCATACAATTTTGAGCTTGATGGAGATTCTCTTTGAGGTGGGCAAGCATGGTTGCATTGTTATGAAACCAACTCAAGAAAAAGATAGAAAAAATAGATCAATGCCTTAAAATTCAGCCTCTTCGAGGGGGAAACCTCCTTTACATTACATAAATGAACAATTCTTTGATGATACAAATGAAAATACCTCCTTTCTATATATAGGAGTCTAAGGAGTCATAACATAATTAGAGCCGACATAACAATAATAATGTAAGGGCATAATAATAACAATAGTGGGCTTCTATGGGGCACAATAGTAACAAGAAGGGCACTACATGGGTACATCAATATAATAAGTGGGTTGTACCAATAACAATAAGGGGTTACACTAGTAGTATAGAGGCCTAACATGCCCCTCTCCTTCAAAAATTGTTGTCCTCAACTCTTGAGTAGTTCTTGATGCTTCTTTATAAAATTCTTGTCCTCCCACGTGGAATCTTTAGCGGGTAAGTTCTTCCACTTGGTGAGATACTCTGAAATTGATCTATTTCGTAGTTGTCGGGTTCTTGTTTTTGTGACTGCCCCAAGTTCCAATATGATTTTTCCTTCCTCTTCAATTTCAGGAAATATTGTTTGAATTGGGATCTTTTGCAACTTTTGAATAAGTGGCCATACTTCTTTGTCATTCTTCCATTCACCCCTTGCTTTGTTTATCCAATCTGGTTGGATAATAGAAATAGCACAAAACAATGCTTCCACATCCTCATCCTTTCTTGAGAGTGCATTTGCAACAAAATTTTGCTTCCATTTTGTATAGATGATGTCAAAGTCATAACCCAACATATTTGTGACACATTTTTTCTGTTCTTCTAAAGATAATAGTTGTTCTAAAAAGTATTTAAGACTATCATGATCCATTTTTACCTTGAAGAGTATTCCCATTCAGTAAGGTCGCCATTTTTTAAGTGCATGTAGTATTGCCAACATTTCCTTCTCATAAATAGCTTGCTTGAGATGTAGCAGTAAAAATACCCAATCACCTACATCAAACATTTTTCACTACGATGTTGATCTACCTGTTGTTTCATTCGATTTTGCACCAAAGTGGCGTTATCCTTTAAAAGTTGGAGAACTTGTTGTTGA
>APFE030426127.1:48654-60197 GCA_000404065.3 Pinus taeda
CTATCATTTCCTCCGTGAAAATTGACCACGTAACAAGTTTTTTACGAGAACAAAGCCTTTCATACCATAAAAATTGATCTAGTTCTAAAAATGAAGATGCAATACATACCTTTTGTAACAGTGGTACACCATGTATATCAAAATATTGCTCCATCTGAAGTATCCAATTTACCGGATCCTTGCCATCAAACTTCCTCATCTTGCTTTTTCTTGATTTTAGGAGCTTGATCTTGAAACGATTGTAACTCTGTACTTTCAGATCTTTAAGTCCTGAAATTGCGACTTGCAGTAGCCCTCTACATCCTCTTTCCAATGCCACCAGTATGATCCAAATTGGATTCTCCAAGGAAGAGTTATGCCAAATCTCCCACAGTGACCTGATTATAGACTATTTCAGTAGAGTGAACTTGTACAACATGCCACGTGTCACTGTTTCGACATTTTCCTCTACAAAATATATACAAGAAACTACTATTCATCCTCTTTCTGTACCTTCTTATGAAATTTCAACCGATGCTCAGAGAGAAAGTTATGACGATTTTCCCTAGGTCACCTGTTTGGAATGTAATTTAGGAGTATGCAAAAAGACCAACTTCCTCATATCATATCTCCACAAATATAGCGCAAAAAGCTCTAAAATTTGGACCCGAGCTTCAGTGTGATGTCTTCTCAAATGGTTTTTTTTTAGCTTCTGAAATGTCGCAGACAAAAAGTTATAGCGAAAATTCCACGATGATCTGTTTGGAGCAGCAAAACCCTAGAATCCAAAGCTCTGATACCAAATGTTATGAAACCATCTCAAGAAAAAGATAGAAACGATAGATCAACGCCTTAAAATTCAGCCTCTTCAAGGGGAAACCTCCTTTACATTACATAAATGAACAATTCTTTGATGATACAAATGAAGAGACCTCCTTTCTATATATAGGAGTCTAAGGGGTCATAACATAATCAGAGCCGACATAACAATAATAATGTAAGGACATAATAATAACAATAGTGGGCTTCTATGGGGCATAATAGTAACAATATGGGCACTACATGGGTACATCAATATAATAAGTGGGTTGTACCAATAACAATAAGGGGTTACATTAGTAGTATAGGGGCCTAACATGCACAATTCTGTAGGAGTTGATCCACTGCTTGTACCTTAGAGCATCTTGGGATATAAGAAGTAGGTGAAGGGGGGAGTTGACGATAAATTGGTTCATATGGAGTCATCTTGGTGGTGGAATGATAGTTAGTGTTATACCACCATTCGACTAGAGGTAAACACTGTACCCATAGATTTTGCTTTTCTGAAGTGAAACACCTGAGGTAGATCTCCAGACATTTGTTGATTGCTTCAGTTTGACCATCAGTTTGGGGATGATAGGAAGTATTGAGTTGTAGTTGGGTACCTTGTAGCCTGAAGAGTTCCTGCCAAAAGTTATTGGTGAAGATCAGATCACGATCAGACACAATGGAAGTGGGCATGCCATGCAATTTGAAGATCTAGTCCATGAAAGATTGAGCCACCAAAGCGGGTGTAAAAGGGTGGGGTAGGGTGCAAAAATGAGCATACTTAGAAAGTCTATCCACAACCACCATGGTGATTGACTTGTTTCCTGACTTTGGAAGACCAGTAATTAAATCCATAGAAACCTCCATCCAGATTGAGGTAGGAATGGGCAATGGCTGTAAGGTGCCTGGGGATTTGACTATTTCTCCTTTGTGGCGCTGACACACATCACACTCATCTACAAAAGTAAGAATGTCCTTTTTCATTCCTATCCAAAAGAATGAACGCCGAGTGCGAGCATAAGTCTTCTGAAAGCCTGAATGGTCTACAGTGGGAGATGAGTGCAACTCTGCCAAAATGCGACTTTTTAGGGTGGATGTTGGTGATATCACTACTTTGTCCTTGTAGAGAAGAATATCATCCTGCCAAGAGTAGCCCGCTATGGAATTTGGATCTTCCTACAATTTATTAATGAGTTGGGAGAGTGAAGGATGTGAAAACCATTCCTTGCAAGCCTCTTCAATCCACTCTGGAATGGGAAGAGAGATTGCTAGCAGGGTGCTTTCCTCCTCAAATTGGCGTGATAAAGCATTTGCTACGACAAATTTCGTGCCCTTTCTTGTAAATTATCTCATAATCATATCCCAACATTTTGGTTACCCATTTATTTTTTTGTGGCGAGGATAGGTGTTGCTCCAAAAAATATTTAAGGCTTTGATGGTCTGTGTGGATTTGGAAACGTCGCCCCAATAAGTATGGTCGCCAGGTATCCACTACATGTAAGATGGCCATCATCTCCTTCTCATAGGTAGATTGTCCGAAATTTGTCCCACTTAGTTGTTGGCTATTGAAGGCCAAGGGTCGACCTTCTTGCATTAAGACAACCCCAATACCCGTACCTGAAGCATCACATTCAATCACAAAAGATTTGGTGAAGTCGGGTAGTGCCAATATGGGAGTGGAACACATGGCATGTTTGAGAGCTATAAATTCCTGTTGCACTTCATCATTCTATAGGAATGAATTTTTCTTGAGAAGGTGAGTGAGGGGTCTAGCAATGTGACCATAATTGCAGAAAAAATTGCGATAGTAGCCGATGAGACCCAAAAAGCCTCTCAAACTCTTCAAGGTCTTTGGTTGAGGCCAATTCTGCATTGCCTGGATCTTTTTGGGATCCACCCTGACACCTTCACGCCCCACAATGTGGCCCAAATACTTGACTTCTTTCATGCCAAAAGAGCACTTGGACAATTTGACAAATAATTTATGCTTTCGGAGCAGTTGCAAGAACAGGTCTACATGCTAAAGATGTTTTTCCCAGGTGAGGCTGTAGATGAGGATGTCATCAAAGAAAAAAAGGACAAATTTTCTAAGATATGGTTTGAGTAGGTGATTCATGACGCTTTGAAAACTGGATGGGGAATTACAGAGACCAAATGGCATGACCAGGAATTCATAATGGCCTTCATGAGTTCGGAATGCAGTATTTGTAATGTCTACTTCTTTCATGCAAATTTGGTGATAGCCCGAGCGAAGGTTGAGCTTAGTAAATAATTGAGCCCGATTTAGTTCATCCAGCAAATCATCAACGACTGGGACGGGAAATTTATCTTTGACCGTTAGCTTGTTGAGGGCCCCGAAGTCTGGACACATACACCATTCCCCATCTTTCTTGAGCACCATGACCACAGGCGATGAATAAGGACTAATGCTAGGATGAATGACACCGACTTCTAGGAGTTCCTTGATGATTTTTTCAATTTCATTCTTTTGGGCGAAAGGATATCTATATGGGCACACATTTGGTGGTTGTGCACTTGGGACCAAAGTAATGCTATGATCATGTTCCCTTGTCGATGGTAAAAGATCATGAGGCTTGTCAAAGACCTGCAGATGGTTGTTTAAGACCTGTTGCATCTCAAGATGAATATGAAGAGAAGTGGGCTCGGAGGCCTAGATGGCATTAAATTGGGCTATCACTCCATGGTGGCCCTTTTCTTAACAACTCTTCCACCCTATGCGAGCTGATGATAGAAGGAGCACTTGCTTGGAGTCTGCGGAGGGTATGCGTGTGGTCATTCTGCTTAAAGCACATATATAACTCCTGGAAATCCATTGTGGTTGGGCCGAGTGTGCAGAGCCATTCAGCACCCAAGAAAATGTCACACCCACCCATGTTGACGGCAAACATGTGGGTCTTCAGGTGATAATCCCCCATTTGAAGTTTGACATTTTCACAGCGGCCTTCACATTTCATTGTCTCCCCATCAGCAATCTGGACCTAGAAATTAGAAACTGTTCTGAAAAAACAATGCACTGCTTCAACGATTCTTTGATGGATAAAGTTATGTGTACTACCACTATCAATCAAGACTACTACAGGGTGATGTTTAATAAAACCTATGATTTTGAGAGTTTGGGGAGAAGGAATTCCTGCCAAAGCATGGAGCGAGATAACTGGTTCTTCTAGTGTAGCTGGGAGCTCATTGTCTAGTTGGTTGTCCTCATCTTCCTCTTCTGGTCCCTCAAATGGTGGGGCTTCCTCAGATGAACTGTGATCAGTAGCATCAATTTGAAAGAATTTGGGTTCCTTGCATTTATGCCCCGGGGAGTATTTCTCATCACAGTAGTAACACAATCCTTTCTTTCTTCTTTCTGCCATTTCCACTGGTGACACCTTTTGAACCTTAAGTGTTTGGGTAGTGCTCGGAGCCTGGGTGGGGCAACCCTTGGCTATGAAATTTTGACGAGTCGATTGGGCCACTAACGTGCGTTCTACTTCATGAGCTATTGTGCAAGCTGCCAGCCATGTGACTGGGTGGTGCATCCGGATGTGGGCTTGTATTGCATCTTGGAGACCATTGATAAAAAATTTCAAGTAGAATTCATCTACTAGACCTCATGTGCGGAAGGCTAATGCTTCAAAGGCTTTAATACATTCTTGCACTGTGCTTGTCTATCGGAGCTTAGTAAGACGACCCAAAAAGTTCCACTGCCACCATTGCCATCTTTCTTGGTCCAAGTACAGGCTTCCCACACTTAGCTTAGTCTCATCATCTCTGATGTGATTCAACGTGAAAAATTGCTCCATTTGTGATAGCCATATGGCTGGATGAGAGCCATCAAATTTATACATGTCCAGCTTGGGTGGTCGAGGATGGGATTGTTGTTGGTTTCCATAAAAGTGAAGAGAATGGCTAGATTCACCCTCATGGTTTTTATTAAAAGCATATGCCTCTGATTGTACCCTCGACTTGTCATTTATGATTGTGTCATTTAAGGACTGGATCTGCTTCATTAATTCTTCTAAATTTTGTTCAAGGGTGTCTATCTTCTCATTGGCCATAGCTTGAGCTTTGGTTTGTACCATGCACAGATCCGGTGGACTTGTCGTTACTGTGAAAAAAAAATTGGGACCACTCGAAATTTTGACACTGACAAGTGAATGGTACCACCTTGCTTAGCCCGTTGACCTAATTCTTTTGGGCTAAGTCTCCTATAAGAATCATGCCAAGGTATAGGAGCCACAAGGATCCCTGCACAAATAGTCAGATCTGTCAGTGAAACCCTCAACTGTAGAGTATGAGTAGGAATGTGGCAGTGATCGAACCCCCGCTGCTAGATCTAAATGGAAGATCTGATTGTTGCGGTTGTGATAGAACCCAACCTACTAGATCTGATCTGGCAAAGATGATGTGCGATCTATAGAGAGACAAGGGAAATATGGTCTTAAGGAATGTTAGATGCTACAGATCACAATATACATAAGGGTCCAATGGTAGTACTTAACCCAATATTTCAGGGCACTAACAAAGGAGGATCAACCATACCCTTATCCATACTACTTGACTACCCTATCGTACGCACGAGTAATCTCCCCAAGTGTTGTTTTCAGTGTACTATAGCAGTAAGATGGCCAACAATTTATCTATGGTGAGGTTTCAGGAGAGCCTAGGGGGCTTCCAATATACCCTGAGGGTACTTGGAAGACAGTTCATGCGCGGTACCATCTAATATGCTATTAATCGAAGGGGTACCCACAGGGGTTACAAGGGAGTCCAACAAGCATGACCACCTCTTGTATTTCTTGCGTGCATGCCTCCCCAAATCTGCAAGTTTATGCACTCAACGACAGATCCCATGGTTTAGAGACGTCGGAACATGTCTCTAGCCAAAAACAATTATGCTAAAAATGGACATCCCATCAGCCTTGGAAAGTGCTCTAATACCACTTGTTATGCTCTTGACCAGCGAGAAGATACTAGAATACCAAATATGCAAAGAAATATAATCCAGAACATAGAACAATGAGAAATACATGTATTTTATTATTCATAAAGGAAAACAATGTTCACTTGCCTCTTCGAGGGGGAAACCTCTAATAGAGCAGGGCTCGATTACAAAATAAGACACGATGCCCCTCAATGGGGAGTCTCTATCCTTTATATAGGATTCATACATGCAATGCCATGGGTCAATACCATGGTTCTTATTAATACCATCTATCTAATACCATGGCCCATTTGCAACTAACTGTGGTCCCTTCTTTAAATGTAGGTCAACCACTTACAATTATTAATATGGACTTTATTGACTCTTTAACTAACTATAACTATGACTTGACCCTATTACATAAATAAGGGGGTTAGGGTTGGACCCTAACAGATAGATGAGTCGGCAACTATGTTCAGAGTCTATTATGGCCATTACGAGTGTCACTCCTGGTTCTTGCAAAAGAAGAATTAAAGCTGTTAAGGCTGAAAGAGACAGGGAACTTGCTGAGAGATTATGAGGTGTAATTTAGCAGAGACATGTTTGGATCAGAGGCCAATAAAGAAGAGTGGTGTGGATATATTTACATGACCATCATTTTAGTTCATTTGCGAATTTTGTTTTGATGTTTTTGATTGATATTGTTATGCTATTTTATTTCCAAGAAAGGTATATTTCTGTTGTAATAATTGGAGGTGATAGAGGCAGCACGCCGAAACATCTAGTCATGTAGGAAACTGGAAGTTTATTTGGAGATATTTTGTAATTTTGCAGCTCTCCCTCTCCTTATAAAAGGGAGGAAGAAACACTTAGAAAAGGTTCTGAATTCTGAAGAAAAACTACATGTGATTTCTGAAACTGAATGAATTCCAGATTTGCATCTTTTAGAATATAATTGAAATAGTGGTGATTCCAACCTTCGAGTACTAGAGTATGTTACTTCTCTGTTAAAATCCGTTATGTTCACATTTCCTCTTTGATTTCATGCAATGGTAGCTTCTAGAAATGTCTCATATGTTCTTACGGATTCATTTGTGTTGAATAGTTAATGCACATGCCTGTATGTATCTTTGAGATTATATCTTTAAATTTGCGCTGCATGAATCATAACATCCAAACCTCTTTCATCCATTATGTTTATCTATAACTTAGATAAGTGTAAAATTCTTGTTTTCAAGCTTTATGTGTTGAGTTAGTCTATCTCCTTCTCTTCTTTCATTACTCTACAAAATGCTGATTAAACTATAGGTCCTCGAATTACTTGACCTCCATTAGTTTATATATATATTCCTGTGAGTTGTATATGTGAAAGGATACTAGAAATACATGGCTTATGTCCTTGGATGAAGGAACCAATCCATGTTGTTTATTGTATATTTATATTTACTATGTGTATAAAATGTATATGATGTCTATGGTTTCCTAAAGATCATATAACACACATAAAATATAGATGTTACTAGGAACTGGTCTTGTAAGCAATCCAAGGTTGTCTTAGGAAGTGACAACATCTTTTGGCACCGTTGCCGGGGAACGTATTGAAGGATTTTCCCCCTTGGATACGACAATATAAGCACTCTTTGTGTAGGTGATCAAAGACCTTATGATTGCATCCTCATCACCTTGGCGAGTCAACGAATCTCATTATCATTTATCATCTTGTCTTTTAGAAAGCCTCACACTCGCTCAGATACCTCTTAGTAGAAAACCCCTTCTATATCTGACCCAGAGAAATTAATTTTCAGGTGATTCTAGAAGGAGAAAACTCCTACTACCTGTGCTAATGTCTCATCATTCTTTGAATCTTCCTCCTCCATCTCCCTACATGCTTCCATCCAATGCTCAGATTTTACTCCTAAGGTCCTTACATACCTTGCAGAAGATGAGCTAGAGCATCATGCCCCCAAATTAGAGATCGAAGAGGAAGAAATATTAGTTACGACTCCTTTCATTTCATTTCCTCCTCCTCCTCTTAATCCTGCCCCATTAATCCAAATGGTTGTTCCAAGCTTCTTACTGAATAAATATTCCCATCTTGATTTACCTAAAGCTTTTCCCCAGGTTCAATGGGTAAGATGAAAACACTACATAGAGACACATTGAAACCTTATGTGCTTTTGCTGAGAATCTAAATGTAGAAAAACTAGATGTGGTCCTAAGACTCTTTTTGCAATCCCTTGATGGATAATCCATAAAGTGGTTTAAAGCCCTATCCAATGCATCCATCACCACCTAGGAAGAACTTGAAAACTCTTTCACAAAAAAGTGGGGTGTACAAAGAGATCATAAGCATTTCTTCATAGAGTTCAATGCTATAAGGAAGAACCTAGAAAAGGACATTTCAGGATTCATAAAAAGATTCAATAAGCAACATAATAAATTGTGTGTCGAGATAAAGCATCCTCAAGCTGCTACTTGTGTAGTATTTGTGGGAGCCCTTGAGTCTGAATTTGTGTTTACCCTAAGAGAGAGGAAGTCTCGTACCTGAGATCAACTCCAAGTTGATGCTCTTGAGGTGGAAGAAAATTTCACCTTGGTAGGAGAGTCAAGAGGAAAGAATGAACCTCATGAGAAGAAAAGGGAGAAAGAAGAAGCATCCTCCTCTGGTCAAGGTAAAGAATTACCAGACTTGAAGTGGGAAGAAAGGGATAATCTTATTAAGAGTTTATCGCACAAGGTGGTGAAGCTTGATCTTGAGAACAAAAGTATCCCTAAACAGAATGCTCAAGGTAACAACCAAGGTTATAGACCATAGTACCAAAGGCCACCATTGCAGATACTTCAAAGGGAAAGAAAATATCAACTCGATTAGATCCCTTCTCTGTATTTTGAATATGATCTAGGTGAACAAACACTAGATACACATGAGAAACAGGGAAGCTTGTATTCCTCCTTCTCTCAAGAAGAACAAGAAAACATGGCTCACCATGAGATGTGCCCTGATAGAGAAGAAACAACATATGAGAAGGAAATAGGTGATTATTGTAAAAAATTCGCAGATTTCATGCAAGCACAAATACATCGAAAGTATGATCTTGGATCTTCAAAAAAGAGGTCGAGGGAACCTGAACAAAAAGAGGAAACTACTCCCCAAAATATTCCTCCAGTGTTAAATAAAGGGAAAGGGAAGTGGAACGCCGACTCATCCAAAGTAAAAGTCTCCTTAAAAAGGGATTGCAATATCTGTGAGAAACACACAGAAGAGAAGGCACCCATTCAGATAAAAACTACTGGTGACAAAAAAGAGAGGTAGAGCTGGGAGTCATAGTAAAGGGTCAGTTTACATTCAATCTTTAGAAGGAACTTGAGAAGGTAAATATCCCTATTCCCTTAACTAAAATTCTAAAACAAGCCAATTATAAAGCTCAAGTCTCATAATTCATGCTCCCATCCATCGCAATACCAACCCATGATTATTTAAACCTTAAAGAAGAGAGACCAATGGTTGTCTTTGGGCCTCATGTCGAATAACTTAATTCTTCCATTGCACCCTTCTACATGACCCTGGTAATTCATCACCTCTTATTGCATAACTGTATGTTGGACTCTGGAGCCTTGCATAACCTCATGCCCTTAGCCGTGATGGAAAAACTTGGTTTGCAGATCATTAGACCCTACAAGGACCTATACTCCTTTGACTCTAAGAGGGTTAAATTCTTGGGAATGATCAAATATTTGGTGGTAAACCTAGCTCAGATCCCTATGAAGAGCATAATGATGGACATAGTAGTGGCAAATATTCCCCCTAGATTCGAGATGCTCCTATCTAGGTCTTAGGGTTCCAAGGTGGGGGGCTCTATCAAATTAGATCTAACTTATTCCACTATTCCCACTTTTGGAGGTGAAGAAAGGAGGTTGTACAAAGAGTCCATATTTGTAAAAACTATGACCCCAACTGAAGGTTCTGGGAATTCTCCTGTGTATGGAAAAGAAAGTGACCTCTCCTGCCTATTCCTAGAAGAAGATGAGACCATCTTAGAAGAAACACAAGTACATCTAACGATGCAGTTAAATGACCAACACACAAATAAAAACAAAGTATGGAAATTATACTTTGATGGAGCGAATTCAAAAGAGGGAAAGGGAGCAGCAATATTGTTGGTAAGTCTTGAGGGTAGCTTGATACCCCTCTCATTCAAGCTAGAGTTTGAGGCAACCAACAATGTGGTAGAGTATGAAGCATTGCTCCTTGGGCTAAAAATAACGAGGAATATGAATATTGAATGCTTAACTGTGCATGGAGACTCTGAGCTGATTGTAAGGAAGATCCAAAATCAGTGCTAGGCTAAACACCCCTGATTCAGAAGTTACAAGAATGAAGTATGGGATTTAATTGATAACTTCTTCCTAGCCTTTAATATCAAATTTCTTCCTAGAGAAGAAAACATAATGGCCAATTCCCTGGCTATAGCACCAAGAAACTTCAAATATCCTCAAGATACGCTTCTCAGGTACGAGGTGGAGGTCAGACACAGACCCTATATACCTGATAGTGTCAAGCACTGGTAGGTATTCGAGGATGATGAGCAGGTCAAACAATTTATAGAAGTAGTTGGGGATTTCACTAGCTCGACTATTGATCAGGAAGAGTAAAAAGAGGAAAATCAAGAACCAACTTCATGGGATAACATGGTGGTCGAACAAAAATTCTACAGTTGGAAGGGAATACTATTCCTTGTGGGCTAGTTTCATTGGAAAAATTATTTAACCAGAATGACATAGCCTCCAAAACAATGGCTCTGGAGATGGACCAACAAGTAGAAGATCGCAATATCGGCCCATAAATGAACCCCAGATGGTTAGGCTATCAAAGGGAATCCCCTCACGATACAAATAAAGTTATTTAAATCTTTTCAAAATCTATAAGGATGCTTTTTCTTGGTCTTATAAGGATTTAAAAGCATTTGATACTAACATCATACAACATAAGATTCCTTTGAAGAGTGGAATATAACCATGCAAGCAGAAGCTCAGGAAGATTAATCCACTCTTACTCCCCTTTATTGAAAAATAAGTGAGGAAAATTCTACAGGCTAAAATCATAGTTCCTTTAAGGTACTTAGAGTGGGTGGCCAACCTAGTCCTAGTCTGAAAAAAGAAAGGGGAAATAAGATTATGTGTATATTTTCATAACCTTAACATGGAATCTTTGAAAGAAAATTACCCACTATCCAAGATGGATTATATATTACAGAAGGTGGTGGGATCAGTTAGAATGTCCATGATTGATGGTTTCTTTGGTTACAACCAAGTGGCAGTCCACCCTAATGATCAGAAGAAGATTGCTTTTACCACCCCTTAGGGAACTTTCATGTATGCTCACATGCCTTTCGGTCTTTTGAATGCAGGGGCCACTTTTCAGAGAGCTTGTTGGGTTGTGTTATATTCTTTCCACGACTAACCCACATAGTTAACCAGGGGGTTAAAAGGGGGGTGGAGCCCCCCCTTTGTTGCACCGATTGTGTAACGGGGGGAGTCATAGGGGGTTTGAGGGGTGCAGGTAACCCCACTCTATGGGGTTCGGGGTAGTGCCTCGGAAAATTTTGTTTTTGGACCCTATGTTAGGTTGGGCGGACCTACCTATGGTTTTGTGCATGATTTTCACACATGGTTTTGGACGCGATGGTTTTTGGTCCATGGTTTTGGACACGAAGGTTTTCGGTCCATGGTATTGGATGCTTCGGCATGTATAGATATGTATTGTAACATTGAAAGGAACATAATGAAAAATCAAGCTGGTAGTCCTGATTTTGGGATCCAGGGGAAA
>APFE030426138.1:19318-48986 GCA_000404065.3 Pinus taeda
CCAACCAAATGGCAAGCAAATGCCAAAAACAATGGAAAAACATAAACAATGTTTAAAAAACATGAAAACAAAAAAAAAAATTGGTTCCCATAGCCATACCAAGCTACCCATCCCAAATCAATGAAGAAATACAAACAATTCTTTAAACACAATGAAAACAAACAAAAAATGGTGCCCATATGAAGTTTTTCAACAAAAAAAAATAAAAAACATAGAAAAACATTGTTTTCAAACAATGAAAACTAAAAAAAAACAACCTACATACCGTTTCTACGGTGAAAATGGCGATCTCCTCTCGAAATAGTGAGCGTAGACCCTTTGAATCGGCAAAATCGCCCTCCAAACCCTCTCTCCCAGCTCTTCTTCTCTTCCTCCGCGCGCTGCTGTCCAAATGGGCAAAATAAAATTCGTTTTTCCCTTATAAAACCCGCTGCCCGCGCCCCTGCCGCTTTTTACCGAAAAAATCGCGATTTTTTCGAAAAAATCGGCAAAAAAAATTTCCCGCGATTTTTTCCCTTAAAAATCACGATTTAATCACCAAGGGGAAAAAATCGCGATTTTTTCAAAAAACGCGCGATTAAATCGCGATTTTCACAACACTGCTCCAAATAGGTCGAACTGCCTCTCTATATATAGCCTTTATGCTGGGTCGTATTGCCCTAATGTAGGTTGACTTCGTGGGGATAGGGCCAACTTGGTGTGGAGGTACAAATGACTTTTTGACTCAAAAATAATTATTTTTACATGATACAAAAGCCCAAGAAGGATCTAATAGAAATGACAATGGCTATAATAACTCAATGGAGGCAAGACTTTAATGGAGGCTTTGACTTAGAAAACATTGACCCGAGCATGAAACCTATGCTTTAATAAGTCATTTTTCTTTAATAATAAAAACTATTTTGATAAGTACAATTATGAAGACCAATACTAGTTACAGTCTTCAACAACAACTTACATCATTAGTGCTAAGTTCCCATCAAGGCCAACGCTCCTCAAAAGGGCTCTAACATCCCTCATTAAGTATCCTACATTACCATGGAAAGTGGTTGGACAACCTCTTCAAAGTATTGCAGAAACACCACCTCATCCCTAAAGGGATCCTAGTTGCACCTACAAGAATCACCTTACACATACTCAAGGAATCAACTGAGATCAAGCATCGTCTCCAAATGTCCTACTATCTTATGATTCTGCACAAATTAACACACTTAGGTATGGGAGGGTTATCACATAACCTTATTAGGTGGTTCCAACCCTAACGGGAGGAATAGTTCCTAGATCCACCCTTTCAAATGATAGGTGTTATGGCTCAAGGTTTTTGTTGAAGAATGTAACTAGGTTCGGTCTTCATAATTGTACTTGAAGTCAAAATGTAATATATTTGTCAAAAGAAAGCTAAAAGAATTTTATTATTATTTTAATTGACTTGTTAACGCATGGGTTTCATGCTTGGGTCAATTGCTATAGGTCAAGCCTCCATTGTAGGCTTTAGGTTATTGTCAAAGTCAATTTTGTTTGAAGACTCCATCCATCAAAGTTTCTTTGTTGTCAAAGGAGTCATCATCAAGTCGGCTTCCCTCAATAATCTCATGTCAGCCCTAATATAGTGACAAATCTCTTCATATGCTCATGTCGGCTCATTTCAATATGGAAATAACTATATATACGAGTATGACCTTCGCTCAAATTACAGTAAAAACAACTTGACAATTTCAGAGATAGAATTCAGTCCTATTACAGAGACAAGTTCAGATAATAATTCAGAGACAAGTTTCGGTATTATTACAGTGAAGGAACTCGGATTTATTGCAGAGATGATCTCGGTGTAATTCACAGTGTGACAAATCGAATATCACAGGAATAGACTTCGGTGCAATCACAGTAAACAAATTTTAATGTTATCACAGTTCCGGTGCTAATTAAGTGAATACATTTTGGTGATATTAGAGTGGATAAATCTCGGTGATACCACAGTGAATGTCTCAGTTTTATCACAGTAATGAAGCCTCGATGCTAGTGTTATCACAGAGGTAAGGTTTTGATGCTAATGGATAAACTTTGATGTTATCACAGTGAACAACTTTCAGTGTTTTTGTTGTAAAATGTAACTAGGTTAGGTCTTCATAATGACATTGTAATTATGATTTTGTAAACAAGAAAATGAATTTATTATTATGCTTGCTTCATGGATTTCATGATTAAGAGTTGTTATATAGATGGCTCCTGTTGAGAGCCTTAGGATTTGTCTTTAAAGTCAAAGAATCAATGTCATCTATGAATAGCTATTCTTGAGCATATGTAAAATGTATATGAGTCAATCTAGTGTCTCGATAGCCCTCCAAAAGGCAAGCACAGATCTCCTCTTGAAGTCGGCCTGCAGGATGAATTAATTAACTCATTTCAGCTCATATAATGAATACACAACGGTTCTCTCTCTCATGTTGGCTTATATGCATGACTAACCACTATAGATAGGCATGTAAGGATCCGCATTACAGCAAGACAGAATTTGGATACCTCTGAAGTTTTCGGTGGGTAATTACAGTCAACCAAGTTCGGATAGCCCTGAGATTTTTAGTACTAATTACAGTCAACAGATTGTGGATCTCTCTCTAAAGTTAGGATAAATAATGGCAATCATCAAGCTCAGATCTCCATAGAAGAACAAGGATGATTTCTCTGAAATTTGGGTCACAGTCACAGTGACAAGAAAGGAGTCTACTTCGGATGTCAAGATACATAATGAACTCGGAAGAGTGATCAAGGAATAGTGAAGATCTTTCATGATGAAGGGACAGCAAAAATACAAGCAAGGAGGATCTATAGTTGACAGTTTGGATGCCTCTTTGATGGACAGTGCTATAAAGTAGACAGCTCGGATGATGAAGGCTAGAAGGAACTCAGATTTGTCATGAAGGATTAGCGAAGACATTATAGAGACTTTGGATGATGCAAGGTATAGTTCAATGCTATAGTGGAGACAATACTTTGATGAGCTATGTGCTACGATTCGGTTCAGATCTATTATAGTCTCGGTACAACTACAGTGAGAAGATCTCGGTGCTATGATGAAGTCACGATGACAAGAAGGATAAAAGGAAAGAGGAAGAGAAGAAGAGGAGGCAGTGTCTTGGTCTTGCAATGGCTATTAGGTCAAGTATCTTGGTCTTGGTCTTGGTATTCATCAATTGGAATCTCTACAAAAAGTTTCTACGGGTTTTCCTCTCAAAGAATGAGAGTTTTTGGCCTGGCAGAAAGCCAACATCTTGTGTTCTTGTCTCTTTTGTTTTGGTAACTATTTGATGAAGTAAGAAAACGCACTAATAAAAACAAGAGAAGATTGTGCTAATAAGAAAAAGTAAAAAGTACCTCACAAATAGTTATCATTGTAAGAAGAATCTTATTAACCTAATTGCCCTAGATTCTTCAACATGGTATCGGAGCTAAGGTGTTGAAGTCAAAGGAAGGGAATCAAAGAGACATTCAAGGATCCAGTTTTAAGAAGGGCATCAAAGCAAGTTGAAGGTTAGCAAAAGAAAAGGATTAAGATCTACATCAAAGATTGAAGAATCAGTCTACAACAGCAGTCTACAACTACCCACAGCCTCGGTGCTATTGGAATCTCGAGGTCACAATAGAAGATCACAAGATTATTAAGTAATCTCAATCAAAAGATGAAGTCTCAATGTTAGATCACAGTGCTCAGAACTCGGGTACAATGTAGCAGTTTCGGTGCCTCTCACAGTCTCGGTCTATGTTTGCACGATGCTCCAACTTCAATAGAATGCTACAAGGTTCCATATTCCACTTGTGTGATAGCAATACAGTGCCATCTCAAGTATATCAACAATTTGTCAATCATAAGGATCAGATGTATAAGTCGAAGTATCTTGAAGGCAAGAAGGCAAGCTTCCTATCATTACAACAAGGATCCCATCCAAAGAAAGCATCAATGCATCTACTTCAACCACTTTCAACATGATCAAGGTGAAGATTCCATCTTCACATGACAAGTATTTCTCATTCTTTAATCAATTTTGGTTAAATGACTTTGTTTTGCAAGGAAAACGATAAGCTAGTTGGGTGACCGAAGGTCCTTGCATGAAATAAGGAGGATTGTCATAGTCCTTGTAGATAAGTGAAGTCATGAAACATATCAATGAAAAAGGTATCCTTTAAATTCATGGGAAGGAACTCTTAAAGTCCTCTCACAAAAACAGTATTGGAGACATCAAAGAAGCTGGAAGAAGAATTATGAACTTCACAAGAAAAGAAAGTTCATATCACTGAAAGGATAGGAGGAGCTGGGGAAAAGAATTCCATGGTAAGAGGGAGTAAGAAATCATTAAGATAGTCTCTCTCTCCTAGATTCTGCATAGCTTATGTCTACAATAAGATGTGGTATGACATCTTAGAAGCATTAGAAATAAAGACTCATGACATCATCACGAGGGTAATAAAATTCATCGAATAAGTTCAACTAGTGATTTCTATGCAAGATAGAAAAGGACAAGTTGAGGGCAAAAGTGTTGAGGACTCAAACATTTGTTGGAAGGAAAGGAAGTTTGGAAAATTTTGGTACTCAGAAAAGGGAAAAAGAGCATAGCTGAAATTCAATGCTATGGAAGGTTATGTACTTTACAGGAAAGATTGTCCTTAGCTTAAGAAGGACAATAACAAGAAGAATTAGAAGAAGCCCATTTCACCGAAGAAATGGAGGACACTGAAAGAAGAAAGAACAAGGAAGGAGAAGCACTAGAAGCAAGAGCTCGTGACATCACCACAGGGAAATATTAAGGACCATTGGAACAAAGTCTATGGTAGTCAATATAGCTCTTGGTGACCTCATTGAAAGACCAAAGGAAAAAGTCATCTAGAACAAATCTCATCATACATTAGTCAAAAGGGAAACATTTGCTAAATAAGAATATGCGAGCTCCTCAAGATTCTCTAATGGAATCTTCATCAAAGGATTCATAGATCTAGAGTGGAAGCAAGTGTTTCATGAGGAACTCCAACTTATGGAATTCATGGGATAATGGTATGATGACATGAAAAATGAAGCAGAACAAGGGGTTGAAGATCTTTTCAATCAAGGAAGCTGCTAGAAGAAGCCTAGATGACCAAAAGGTAAAATGAGGTATGTATGCTTGTATTTATTATTATAAAGTCATGCCGTATGGTTGCAGGTAACATGGATCACTACTCCTATCTTAAGAAGCATGATCAAGGGAAAAAGATCTCCTCCTCTAAAGGGATGCAGGAAGGCATTAGTCACACTAGATGAAATCAACATAATATGTCCTCATATGAAATATGAGGTGGTTGACTACAATTAAGGAATTCTGATTGGCAACTCCTAGGAATAGAATGTGTAAGAAGAAGAGATTGAGATATGCAACCATGATAAAGGCAATCAACATCCAAAAGACCAATAAGATTTGACTAGGGAATCTCCCAGAAAGATATGAAGGCTCTGATGAGAGTCTGAAAAAGATGGAGACCCTTGACAATGGATATCTTTGGGAGATGTGTTAACATGTATGCAGGATGTTGATACCTACAGGAAGATGTCATGATGAAGAGCCATCCCATGAGGTACTATTTGATTTAATGTTATGTTTTGATTTCTTGAATAATATCTGGATGACTTCATGCAGGGCTACTGCAACAAGAGTTGTAAGCGCAAGTACAACTAGCATTCATGTGGTGGATGGAAATTCCAGAAAGAACCGTGATGAGAAAGAAGTAGCCATATGAAGAAGGTTCCAGATATATACCAAGAAGGCCACTTCCCATGAAGAAAGGAATGACATGATGAACCGAGGAAAGTGATTGATGGCTAATGCCCTATAAGGAAGAAGCTCGACTTAATTTCATGACATCAAGGAAAGAAATTGATCAAGCAACTGAAGGACCCAGGAAGAAGAACTTGCTAATGAAAAGGACAGTCCCTAGTTAAGAGGGAGCTCTGACAAGTCCCTAATTAAGGGGGATCTTGGGCAAGTTCCTAGTCAGAAGGAGCTTTGGTACATTCCTTTACATGAATAGGCATATCTTCCCTAGTTGAGAGGGAGAGATAGACACAACATTCTTGTCTTCACTTGGGAAGAAAGAATGGAGGATTGGGTAATCATCTGACATCTGATGCTCTTTGAGGGTGTGTAGGGCATCCAAGATAATAGTAGGCAAGAGGACCGATATTCTTTGAGGGCTAGGAACCCAAGATAAGGATAGTCCTAGAAGGTCATACTCAGTGAACACCCGGGTGGGCATGTACCCTGAGAGACAATGATGAAGGTGTCTATAGTCATTGGTCTCGCCAACATTGTAGTCTAATCTGATGATAGATAGAGTTGTCATTCAAGGCCTTGTTGTAGAAACAATGTTGGTTACTATGATGCTATACAGATGGATTACCAATCCAATTCTTCTTATGAGAAATTCTTCAGATTAAGAATGACCAGGTACCATTATGAATACCTCCCTAGTTAAGAGGGAGTGTTGTAAAATCTAACTAAGTTCAGTCTTCATAATGACATTGTAATTATGATTTTCTAAACAATTAAATGAAGTGATTATTATGCTTGCTTCATGGGTTTCATGAGCAAGATTTTTTATATAGATGGCTCCCATTGAGAGCCTTAGGATTTTTCTTTAAATTCAAAGAGTCAATGTCATGTATGAAGAGCTCTTCTTCAGCATATGTAAAATGTATGAGTCAATCTAGTGTCTAGATCGCCCTCCAAAAGACTAGCACAGATCTCCTCATGAAGTCGGCCTACAAGATGAATTAAATAACTCATGTTAGCTCATATAATGAAGACACAATGGTTCTATCTCTCATGTCGTCTTATATGCATGAGTAACCACTATATATAGGTGTGTAAGGATCCGCATTACAGTAAGACAAAATTTGGATATCTCTGAAGTTTTCGATGGGTAATTACAATCAACCAAGTTCAGACAGCCCTGAGATTTTCGTTACTAGTTACAGTCAACAATTTGTGGATCTCTCTCTGAAGTTCGGACAAATAGAGGCAATCATCAAGCTCGGATCTTCATAGAAGAACAAGGATGATTTCTCTGAAATTTGGGTCACAGACTCACAGTCATAGTGACAAGAGAGGAGTCTAGTTCGGATGTCAAGATACATAATGAACTTGGAATAGTGATGAAGGAATAGCGAAGATCTTTCATGATGAAGGAATAGTGAAGATCTTTCATGATGAAGGGACAACAAAGATACAAGCAAGGAGGATCTATAGTTGTAGTTTGGATGCCTCTTTGATGGACAGTGTTATAAAGTAGATAGCTCGGATGATGAAGGCTAGAAGAAACTCAGATCTGTCATGAAGGAATAGCGAAGATATTATAGACACTTCAAATGATGCAAAGTACAGTTCAACGCTATTATGGAGACAATACTTTGATGAGTTATGTGTTCGGTTCAAATCTATTATAGTCTTGATACAACTACAGTAAGAAGATCTCGGTGCTATGATGAAGTCACAATGACAAGAAGGATCAAAGGAAAGAGGAAGAGAAGAAGAGGAGACAGTGTCTTGGTCTTGGAGTGGCTATTAGGTTAGGGATCTTGGTCTTGGTCTTGGTATTCGTCAATTGGAATCTCTATAAGAAGAATTTGTGTGGGTTTTCCTCTCAAAGAGTGAGAGGCTTTGGCCCTAGTAGAAAGCCAACATCTTGTGTTCTTGTCTCTTTTGTTTTGGTAACTATTTGAAGAAGTAAGAAAATACTCTAATAAAAACAAGAGAATATTGTGCTAATAAGAAAAAGTAAAAAGTACCTCACAAATAGTTATCATTGTGAGAAGAATCTTATTAAGCTAATTGTCCTAGATTCTTCAACAGTTATCTCAGTGAGTAAATTCGATGTTGTCACACGAGGATGGTTCAGAAATCATTGATATCTCAAGATACAAGTTCGGTGCCGTTGCAAATATCAAAGTGTGAAAATGAATGATTGCTACAAGAGCAATAGCATTGAAGAATGACAAGGTTGACTTGATGGATGGAGGTAGTCTCGAGTCTAAATTGTAAGGGTCTTGGTCGTCTCATCTTGAATCTACTGAAGGAAGAATTTTGACCGGGTTTCCCCTAGAGTGGGGTTTTGCCCTGGCAGCATGCCTACATCTTGTGTTCTCTTCTATTAATGATAAGAAAAGATAATTCAAAAGAACAAATAATAATAATGAAAAACCTCACAAGATAATGTCATAATAAGAGAAATCGTGTAATTGCCAATCTTTGGATTTGTCAACAATTTTATCATAGTCATTTACTAGGTCATGCAAACAATTTTCTATGAGTGTCTTTGTAAAGGGAGCACTTAGCTGCTTGAGTTACCTTCCCTGACCTTTGTTTTCCAAGCCCCCAATCTTGCCTTTTTCTTTTCTTCTTTTGATATGACTTATTTAGCAAGCTTTGGTGATTTATCAAGTAATAATGATGATATGATCCCCCTTTAATGATGGTCAGTTTATCACTTCATCAGGGTAAGGATGTTAACTAAGAGTTCCTTTTACTTTGATAGGCATGATCTGCACGGATACTCTTAGGGACAAGTGGCTATATAAGAGCGGTGTAGAACTCATGCTACAACTAGCTTTTGCTTGTTTTGCATTCCTTTCCCTTCTTTTGCATTTTAACACTTGGTTCAGGCACTTTCTTTTCTTGCAGCTGCATCAACTTCAAGTATATTCAACACCTCCTAGGACAAGGCCAATAGAGAACCAATATGAGCAGCTAACAACTACCAATCAAAAGATGGGCGGAAGGATGTCAGGGAATGATGACAAGTGTTAGGTATGAAAAACATGGAGCGCTATGATCATCAAAGTCTCCTATCTGTGCCCCCTCTAAACAGTGAAAAAAAGACCCCCAGGAAGGTCAGACTGGACTAAGGACAAATGATAACCACTAAGGAGAAGTAAGGGAATTCCGAATAAGTACATAACCAATAGCAATCTATAATCCAATTTCATCCTATGATTCATACTATAATTCCTCAAATATTAAATGAAAGCATATGAGTGCAAAGATGGTTAAAGTACCTCAAAATAGATGATCAACCTTCTTTGGATGAGAAGACTAGATGGAATGCCCGGAAAATGGATGAGAGGCATCTGAGTGTGACTCTCTGTGGATCATGGTAGGGATGTTCGCTGGCAAGTTACAAAGTAGGAGAAAATTTTATCCTAGGGTTACCCATGTATTTGGATGGGTAAGAGTTACCCCATCTGTCTAAAGTGGAAAAGTGTGTGCTGAATCAATTTTTAAAGTCAACAAATGCATTAAGACAAGATATTCACTAGAGATATTTATGAGAGATGGTTATGATAAATTCATGTTAGGAAGACCTTTGGAAGATAAACATTTCCGATAAGCTTCTGGAATGAACAAGACAGGCTAAAATGTGAATTGTATATCCATGTCTCTACATACGCTTCTAAATCCATGCAGAAAACATTGAAGGAGAAGGAGAGGTAACTGAATAAGAAAAATAACACAACCACCTACTTACCCTGTTTGCACCATGAAAATATTGAAGTCAACTGGATTTGGCAATACACTCATCACTTTGCTTTCCAACATATGCTTGAAATCTGTTCTTCCAAACTGCACATCATATCCAATTATTCTCTTGTCTGCACCCACAGACAGTACAATCTGCTTTTGCTGCATCCCGGCAACTCCCATTACTGCAGAGGTGTGCAAACTTTGGTGCAATGCCATCGGTTTCCAACCAGCATCCTTCTCTTTTTCACTCCACAATACCACTGCATGATCACTGCCCCCAGTAGCAAAGTGGGTATCATCCCAAGGCATAAACATTATACTGTTTATGATGCCCTTTGTATGGGGCTTATCTTCCAAGAAATTAACGTTCCCCTGTAAATTACAAAATCAGGATAAAGAACAAATCAATACAATGTGGGAAAATATCCTTGAATTAATTCTTGACAGAAATTATATTTTGGTATTACCCATATTTTTGGTCCATCGTATGTATGTAAGAAAGATTGTTAAGTATGCATCAGATATACCTGTCATTTTAATTTCAATAAATTTACAAGTAAACAAAAAAGAATGATATAGCATCTATCATCTCAGAATTACAGAACACCAATAAATTCTATTATTAGTGGGTCATGAATCTGGAGTGAAGTGGACAAAAAAAATGTTGAGAAAGTAACTCATTGCAATGGAAATTCAAGGATGCAAAATTGATCTATCAACTGCAAGTAATGTCAGTACATTTGCCTGATCCACATGTAACTTCCATAGTGGCTATATCTCATATAGTAGAACAGGATTTAAGCCACACTAGCTGGGGAAGGAAGCAAATAGGGATTTTCTTAGTTGGAAAGCTAAGCCAACTTCTTTTATGACATTATACGACCTGAAACACAAATGGTGGCCGTATGACTTTGTTGTACAGCACTCAGATTTCATAATGGTGTTGGCCAGTTTATTTAATACATATAGCTCTTGTCGTGAAGAGTAATAAGACAAACCTGGATGCATGGACACAGTGCTGTACAGCAATCAGATTTCATAATAGGGTTAGCCAGTTTATTTAATATATATAGCTCTTGAGGAGAAGAGTAATAAGACATAATTTGGACCACATGGAAGCAGCCATTCATTTAGATTATCCATTTGCAGTGGCGTAGTCTAACGAGGCAACTTATTGATTTTTCCGTCGGGAATTTGGTCACATGATTCTCGTTGATATCGCAATGTTTCATTGTTTAAATTGCTCTTTTGAATGTAGAAATAGATTCATCACCCTGCAAAACCTTGGGGGCACTCGTATTGTGCAGACTCAACTTAAAACTACAATTTTCCCATTCTTTAAGTGGATTTCAGGCAAAATCAACCAGAAAATGTGCCCAGAAAAGGGCCACAAATTCACCTCGTTAGACTATTGCATTTGCAATAAGGATCTATGCTGTATAATTACTGATAGAGGGAAGGTATCATGCAAAATACATGAGATTTGTTGGAGGATCCACTATAATGCATTTCCATGAGTAAGTTATAAGTACGAGAATATGAAAACAGGTGTCAGGAATATCGATCACAAAGAAAGCCTGTAGGTTTTTAACTTTTTCTTTCCAATTCACTAAGTAATTTTTCATGACATTACAGTCTATCAGAGACAGTGTTGTTAGGTATTAATGCAACAAAGTTAACTGGAATAGAGAAGCACAATAGTCATAGAGCATAAGCTTGCACAAGAGAAAGAGAATATATAGGCAACAAAAAAGTAACTGCTAAATAGGACTAACTTATTAAAAGCAATGACATACTATTAAAGCATTTAAGTTCTGCGACAAGCAGATTTCAGTTATAAAAGGAAAGAATATTGATAGGTTAACATAATTCCAATTTTTATTTGTAAATCCAAACAACAAGCATCTTGTTTACCTTGGATGCGTTCATGTTAATAATAGATACTTGATGGTCCCCCCCATGGGCACTGTAAGCTGCAAACAACCTGTTTCCATCAGGGTGCCAGGTCATGTCTTCAGGCCACCTTCTTTGCCCTGGAGATGTACATTCTATCGTCTTAACCACTGTTAAGGCCAAGCTGAAAGAAACATCAAACAATCAATAAATTTAACACAAAAAACATGTAGTAAATATAAATTAAGCCCAAAGAAATCAGTTATATCATCTTCTCTACAATGCAAGTGCACCATGTTACAAGGACTGTAGTAATTATCGATTGATATAAAATCTATTTTGGTTGTACTAGCTCCATATTTGAATTTCACCCAATGCTACATTTACTGGTTTAAAGGATTTAATGGCCCTAATATCAAGTAGCAATTACTTATTTTAACTCACATGCTTTAGCATATATTGTAAGCGTGCTCATATTCCCTAGCATAAAATATGGCCATTCAAAATTATATAGTTGTGGAAGTTTCTCCTGTACGAACAACTTTTCCATTCTGTTCTATCAAATTGAATTATTGGCTATAGAAATGTGCATGCAACATGACCTATAGATGTAACAAAATTCACCAATAGAAAAGGTTCCAACTTTTATTGTTTAGAATAATCAACATAGCAAAACGTCTCTATCAATGTTGCAGGAAGCGTCCCCCTCCCAGCGGTTCTAAGGCCTGAAGCGCGTCCCGTGCAGATGCGTCTAGGAAGCATCCCCAGAAGCGCGCTTCTGCCTGTTTTGGACGCACTTCCGCCTGTTTTTGGACGCTTCCGCCTGTTTTGGAAGCTTCCTGGACGCTTCCTAGACGCTTCTGCCTGTTTGGGATGTTTGTTTCAAGTATAAATGCAAAAAAATATAAATATATATATATATATATATAGCAGACGCTTCGTTTCCTAGATTTTTGGAAAATGACGCTTCTGTGTCCTTGCTTCCAAAAAACGTCCCCGCTTCGTGCAACATTGATCTCTATACCTCTAAAACGCGCTTAGAGAGCTGTTGAAACACCAAAATATTAGATGCACACAATTCAAATACATATATTGGAACACAATTAGGTGTTGTGTTTCCCATAATCCAGTTTCCAATGACAAAGAAGACCTACCAAGAAAATAAGAAACCAATGCTCCATCCTAGTGGGGGTAAAAAGACTAGTGTTCATAGAACAAGAGTCAGTAACGTTTCAAGACAAGGTTGTGTTACCCATCAAAATGGGTAACCCTATAGAAGAAAAATTTTCTCCCATTCTTCACATCGAACCAGCTAGCCATACAGCCCCTGACAGCAACCACCAGTCGATGACGTGCCATTATATCTCAGCCACTTGCATCAATGATATGCTTCTCACCCATCCAGCAAGAACATGTGGACAATGGTGGGCTTCCAATCAAAAGGTACTTTATTCATTTTGCAATCGGGTGTTTATGCTTGTTTGTATTTGGGAATTTTTATATGGATTATGGGGTGACCTGGAAGGAGGGGTTTTGACTGTAATCTTGTTCCCTCACCATAAATCGGGGGTTAATCTTCAATCCTAGTCCAGTGGAACCTCCTTTAATGGCCCAACGGGTATAGGAGGGGCACTACTTTGGAAGCCTTGATTGAAACAACATAGTTCCATCTATTCCTACTCCATACTTGCCACTTTCCATCATACATTACAATCCCTTACCTCACATCCATTCTTTGGGTTCAACTGACCATTGGTTCTCTAGGATTTGGCACCCATACATCCTCATACCTAAGTAGGGCCGGGAACTTTACCCTGAGAGGTTGATGCAACTAAAAGAAAAGAAAGAACATATCGTGGCCACAAAATAAAATAAAAAGAATATCAAAATGCAAAAGTTGGTCGAACATACACATTAGCACGTGGACAAAAGCCTAGCATGAGCTCTACATCACTCGTCATGGCTATCACCCAATTCTTTAGCACATGTTGCTTAATTACATCACAAAAAGGACCTTTGCATGTCCCAACCCTGATGAGCAATGAAATGACACATCCTTAAGGAGTAATACAACTGTTATACACCATTCAAAGCAAGCTCTAAACCTTTGAGCTATGAGCAGTAATACAAAGAAAAATCAAGCAAAAGGCGCATAAGAGGGCTGTAAAAACAAAGGTCAAGCTAGTACCTCATGCATTCATGATTGTTCCCTCCTAACATCTATACCTTCAAGATGTGGATCCCCGTCATGCTAGTCCCTTTGACCATGGAACTTGATCATGAAGTCCTCTCCCCTACATATCATCATTATTATTCACTAATACCTATCAAGTGAAGGGTGGAAAGAGGAAATTTCACTTCCCCTTGGGCACTGGAAACACCTAATAGGGTTGTCCTTTAGCCACACCTACCAAGGGAGGAAACACCATTGTGAGTTCAAGGCCCTAATTTTGGAAGAGAAATCTTATTTGAAGCATTAAATAGCCCCTTACATTCAAACTTGGTCCACTTAGATGCAATAATGATTATTGTCCCTGATGACTGATTGCTTTCACTAGAATTTATGTTGTGATTATCAGGTGGTTCAGCATCCCATGTCCTGGGCACTTTCCCACAAGTAACCAGGCCCCTAAAGAGAAGCATATTTGCACCCACAAGTGAAGCGTTGAGAGCCTTAGGTCTTCGAGTAGCAGCAGCACATCATACCTACCCCTGGACACCTCTTCCACCTCGAACATTTTGCCACTTTGCACTACATTTGATGATTCTTCAGGATGATATAACCTAGATCCACCATGCCCCCAAGTGACCTTAGTACCTTATGAGAGATGGCAACTGATTCAAGGCCAACATGAGGATGGTCTTTCCTTCAAAGACTTGAAAGGGCTAGTAACACCTAGAGAGCCCTCAACGTTGGGGCAGAGATGGACACTTTTTCACAAATGGAGACCCATCAGACCCCTTTGTGGTGCCAGGGTGAATTTTGGGTACCACAGAGAGGCATTGACTAAGATTTGAGGGCCAACCCTCAAAGGATGATTTTTAGGTGCTTCTACATCACCCTTGAACTCTAGAGCACCAATGCTTGGCATTTGGAGTATTTTCTATGGATGACGTCGACCTAAAAGGCCTCACGACTCACAAGTGTGGGTTTTCTTTTGCCCTTATGTTGAGAGCTAGTGAGTTGGCTTATAACCCAATGCATTGTTGTAATCTAACTTATTGTCTAGGGGCTTTTAGGCTAAATTATATCTTGTCCTCCTCATATAAACAGAGGAGAGGATCATTTTGTAACTCATCATCATCACTTCTAAATTCGGCCTCTCTTGGGAGATCTATGGAGCATATTGTGTTTTGTGTGAAAATTCTATCACTGCAACATCTAATTTACTTTTTCTACTTATTCTTCAATAAGTTATTTATGAAATTCCTTCAATAAACATTAAAATAAATTATGTTGCATATCACACCGTAATACAGAAACAAACACATGTACAAGAATCAACACATTGACACAGATATTTTGGACAATAGTCCCCGGAAAAACCCAATGTGGGAAAACCGATGCAGCAAGGGAGGAATTTTATTATTCAACAATTATTTAATACAATAGGGTGCCAAACTGGCTTACCCACAGAGAGACAAATTCTCCAGCACTTCTCCTAGTCCCAACATCAGCTTAGCTGGCCTCTACGTGGCTCCCAGACACTCTGCGTCAGCCTTGGGCCTCTCTGTGTCACCCATGCAGGCCCTCTAGTGACTGCGCAGTCTCCTACTGCCTTTGCGTCTGCCTGAAATGTCCTGTGTTTGCCTCTCCTGCCACAGCACTGGTCTCCCGTGGCTGATCCCTTTTCTCTGTTCAGTACTTTCTGCCTCCTGACTGCTCACCAGACCACTAGTTCGAATTTCTTAGCTAACCCCACTCCAAAAATTGAACTGACTGGTCTTCCTCAGTGTGTCCTCCAAGTGATTGTTAAGCCCCCCCTCTTATACTTTTCTTGTTGACAAATCAACGACCGAGATTAAGTCCCTAATCAACGGCTAAGATTAACTCTAGCTTGATCCATGACTTTTGGACCCTTCTAACACAGTTTTATATTAATTCACATTGATATTTTATTTTCCTAAGTTTAGACTTAGGGACTCCATTAAAAATATTAATTATTTTAATATCTCCCAAACTATTTAGAATCTACCCAAACCATTTCTGGGTATTGGAGATCTCATGTGCTCTAGCCTCTCCACCAATTTTCATGGCTAGAGCACATCCAATGCTACCCCAAATCAACACTCCCTCTTAGCGAGGACTGTGCTCTAGTAATACTCCTCACAGAGTATCACCTTGATCATCCAGCATCGGTCCCTATGCTAATGCTAAGCCTCCTTGCCCAACATCCTCTGCACTGCTATCCATGGCTCTGCTACTACCATTGTTGCATTTGTACAACTCCCTCTGCATCTATGTTGCTGCTGGTCCTTTCTCCCAACACTGCATCCACACTGCAACTCCCTCTGCATCCATGCTGTTATCACTCCCATTTCTACTACTGAAACAAGTTCTTTACCATCCCCATCTTTTCCCTCAAGTAGTCAAACTTTGTCCTTCCAAGGGCCTTGGTGAGGATGTCTGCCACCTGTTCTCCTGTAGGAGTGTAGCTCAACTGTACAGCTTCTCGTTGGACACAGTCCCTGAGAAAGTGACATCGGATATCAATATGCTTTGACCTATCATGAAACACTAGATTCTCAGAGAGCTTGATGCAACTCTGATTATTGCACATGATCTTGATCGCCTCCATATTCTTTATGAATAGGTTCACAAGCAATTTTCTAAGCCATATGGCCTCACACGAAGCTGCGCTTTCCGCCATATATTCTGCCTCAGATCAGCTCAGAGCCACGGAATTTTGTTTCCTACTGCACCAGGAGGTCATTCCTGATCCAATGTTGAAACAATACCTAGAGGTACTTTTCCGATCCACTGAACTTCCTGCCTAATCTACATCAGTAAATCCACTCAATCTGATATCCTTACTCCTAGTGTACAAGAGTCCATAATCGACTATTCCATGTAATTACCAGAGAACATGTTTGGTTGTTGCCTAGTGCGCCCTCTTTGGTTCCACCATGAACTGACTGAGGGTGTTGACAGCGTAGCAAATGTCTGGCCTGGTATTGACCAGATACATCAGGGACCCTATGAGCTGCTTGTATAAGGTGGGATCAACATCCTTGTCTTCTGATGCATCAATCTTCTTCCAGTTGGTGATCATTGGAGTGGCCATGGGTCTACAGTCCTCCATCCTGAATCTCTTCTGGATTTTTGTAGCATATCTCCCTTGCCCAAGGAAGATCTCTCCCTTTTGTTGCCAAACTTCCAACCCTCGAAAATAATGCATTCGTCCCAAATCCTTCATATCGAATTATGTGGCTAGATTCTTCTTGCAGTCCCTGAAGAGCCTGGATGATCCTATCAAAAAGAGATCATCCACATACAATACTAAGATTAGCAACTCATTCTCTATAACCAGATAGTAGAGATCTGGATCTGTGTCACTCTTGACAAATCCCATCTTCTGCAAGTAGCCAACGATTCGACCATCCCATGCTCTAGGTGCCTATTTCAGCCCATACAAGGCCTTCTTCAATCTACATACATGAGACTTCTTCTCATGTGTCTCAAAAGCCCTCTGGTTGTTCAATGTATACCTCTTCTTCTATTACCACGTTCAGAAAAGCCTTTTTGATATCCATCTGATGAATCTCCCATCCCATCTGAGTTGCAAGAGATATCACGGTCCTAATAGACATATTCCTGGCTACCGAGGCAAAGGTCTCCTCGTAGTTGATTCCTTCCCTTTGAGCATAACCCTTAGCCACAAACCTCGCCTTGTATTTCTCAACATTGTCGTCTGCAGCGTATTTGATCTTGTAGATCCATCTTGAAACTACCATTGATCTGTCTTGAGGCCTTGGCACTACCTCCTAGACATCATTCACCATTATGGAGTTGTACTCCTTTACCATCACGTCTAGCCAAACCTAATGTTGAGCTACCTCCTTGAAACTGGCAAGCTCCCCATCCTGAGCTACTAATGCTTGATATCTATCTGGATGTTTTCGCTCCCTCTTATTGTTTCTTGGTACACCGATGAAGTCCTTTGCATCTCACAGAATCTGATGAAGTTCCCTGCTAGTTCTTCCGCTGCCAGCAGGTGCTTTTGTTAGCTCCTCCTCCTCATCCTGAGAATCTTCCTGACCCGAGGAATAATTTTTTACTTCCGTTGGTTGAAGAGGCTTAACCAGTGGCTCATCTTTTGACTGCTCCTCGGAAGGCATCTCATGAGATTTTCTGAAAGCCCTATCCTCCATGAACTTTACATCTCGTCGAACTACTACTTTCCTGCTCCCTGGAAGGTAGATTCTGTATGCCTTAGCATTCTCGTTATATCCCACCAGATACCCCTTTTCTGCAATCTGATATAGCTTCTTCCTCTTTTCCTCTGGTATGCGGCAATATGCTAAACTCCCAAATATCCTAAAAAGACTATCTTTAGGTGTCTTCCCTATGAAAACTTTCTCTGGAGTAATCTTGCCCAACACCCGATGAGAAGTCCTATTCTGAACATAGACTGTTGTGTTGCATGCTTCCGCCCATAGGAATTTCGGCATATCCTGATCATACATCTTGGCCCTAGCTGCTTCTACAATAATCCTATTCTTTCTTTCTGCTACTCCATTCTGCTCCGAATTGTAGGGAGTTGTCCACTCTCTTCTGATACCCTCCTTATAGCGCAAAAATCAATGAAGTCCTTATCGACATACTCTCCACCATTATCTGACCACAAAAATTTTATTTTCTTCCTAGTCAGATTCACCACCAGAGCCTTGAACTCTTTGAATCGACAAAAAACCTTGTCCTTGGTTTTCAAAAAATAAATCCAAGTTTTCCTTGAGTGGTCATCAATGAAGGTAAGGAAATACTCAGCACCACTGAGAGCTTTGACGGACATAGGTCCGTAGATATCTGAGTATATCAATCCTAGTACACTCTTGGCCTTGTGTTTGCTCCTAGGAAATGTTGCCTTGGCATACTTTCCTAGAGTGCATCCTCTGCATACATCATCTCGTTCCGTACTCAAATCCGAAACTCCCGTTATAATGCTCCTGAGAATTCTCAGAGCTCCATGGTGCAAATGACCCATTCTTCTATGCCATAGTTCATTCAAGTCCTTGTCTCCATGACTGCCTATTAGTGCCATTGGTGATTCTAGTTGTAATTTATACAACCTGTTACTTTTGATCTCAATCTGCACTTTCTTTTTCCAACTCGAGTGTTTGGCGTATACCTTCTCCTTGATGAAGTAGACATCATAGCCCTAGCTTTGAAGTTAAGACACGGAAAGTAAGTTCATCCACAATCCTGGGACATGTAGCACAATTGTAGCACGGAACCGTTCTCCCGATTATGTTTGAAAAAACTATAGTACCCTTCCCTACTGGAGTACACTTTGCCTTGTTCCCCATGGTGATCTGAAAGTTCATCTTCTCTTCTCGATGTTCTGAGAAACATTCCCTGATTCCCGTCATATGCCACAAAGCTCCACTATAATTATACCACACTTTTGATGACGCAGTACTAGTCATACAAGCCACTTCTTCTTCCAGCCTGGAAGCCAACATAGAGAAATCGAAGTCTCTTTCTCTTGTGCAATCTTCTGAAAATTTGTGCGAGTCCCCTGACGTGGATGCCTTTGCATCGTGGTCTCGACCCATGACTAATTTTCCCTTCCTGTCTCTGATTACTCGCTCTGATACCATGTGAAAATTGTATCGCTGCAACTTTTGATTTACTTTTCCTACTTATTCTTCAATAAGTTATTTATGAAATTCCTTCAATAAACAATAAAATAAATTTTGCTGCAGATATCACACCGTAATACAAAAACAAACACATGTACAAGAATCAACACATTGACACAGATATTTTGGACAATAGTCCCCGAAAAAACCCAATGTGGGAAAATCGGTGCAACAAGGGAGGAATTTTATTATTCACCAATTCTTCAATACAATAGGGTCCCAAACTAGCTTACCCACAGAGAGACAAATTCTCCAGCACTTCTCCTAGTCCCAACGTCAGCTTGGGTGACCTCTACATGGCTCCCAAACACTCTGCATCAACCCTTACTTAAGTGCATCAGCCTTGGGCCTCTCTGCGTCGCCCATGCAGGGCCTTTAGTGACTACGTAGTCTCCCGCTGCCTCTGCGTCTACCTGAAATGTCCTGCATTTGCCTCTCTTGCCTCAGCGCTAGTCTCCTGTTGTTGATCCCTTCTCTCTGTTCCATACTTGCTACCTCCTGACTGCTCACCAAACCACTAGTTTTAATTTCTCAGCTAACCCTGCTCCAGAAATTGAACTGACTGGTCTCCCTCAGAGTGTCCTCCAAGTGATCCGCAAGCCTCCTCTTATACTTTTCTCGTTGACAAATCAACAGCCAAGATTAAGTCCCTAATCAAAGGCTAAGATTAACTCTGGCTTGATCCATGACTTTTGGACCCTTCTAACACAGTTTTATATTAATTCACATTAATATTTTATTTTCCCTATGTTTAGACTTAGGGACTCCATTAAAAATATTAATTATTTTAATATCTCCCAAACTGTTTAGAATCTGCCCAAACCATTTCGGGGTATTGGAGATCTCATGTGCTTTAAGCCTCTCCACCAATTTTTGTGGCTACAGCACATCCGATGCTACCCCAAATCAACATTTTGGAGTTTTGTTCTTATCTTTGGAGAAGTTGCCTTGGATCACTGAATGGATTGTAAATGTATATTATCTTGTAAGTGCCTTTTTATGGAAAATTTCTGATTTCATATATATTGTATGGAATATATTGATGATCTAGGTTAATATTGTGCACTAATTTTGTTGAATATCAATTATATGAAAACTAGATCATATTATTGCATGCAGTACTCATTGTATCATATGTGAATGACAATCTCGTTGGTGATCTTACACTAGCTCTCCCAAGTGAATTTTGATCCCTCACAAAGGTAATAGTTAGGGTTTTGATGCCAAGGCATCAAAATATCCTTACTCCTTTGCAAGTTGTAGCCAACCTTAAGAATCCATAGACTCCATCAACCCTAGGACTAGACACTGGCCATCCATTCTTGGTGATCAAGTCAATTCTTATCCATAAAAAACGAATTTTCTCTCTCTACATAATCCGGCCCTAATAAGGCCAACTGGCCAACTAGGGCATAGTGTGAATTGGCTAGGAAGAGGAAATTTTGGTCTTGGAAGGTCTCAATGTCTAGGGTTGAGTGATTGCCTCAAAATCATTCCCCTTTGGTTTCCATTCCTTCAATTTTCATCCATAATTACTCTTGCCCTAGTTGTTTTCCCTAAGATTAATCCCTAGTTTGGTTATAGCTTTAGCTTGAGGGCTTATTGAAGGTTTCATGTGTCTTTACCTTGCTAACACTCACTATTGGAAACCTTTTCTTGGCTCCTTGACCTTATGTCGTCCAACTATCAACCTATCAATCAAACCCTAGGTATTATGTTGCCTCAATTTGGCCTCTCTAAATGATTTGCTTCTTCTTCATTCTTAGAGCCTTATACCTAAGTTGTGCCTTTCTCTTAGAAACCTCTTAGTCACCTTATACCTTGAAGGCTAAAATATCCATTGTAGGTTACCTTATATTGGGACTCCTCCCATTCGAGAAAATCCATAAAAAGCAGGGAGTAGTAGTAGTGGTGATAGTGGGAAACTACCTTATTGTTGTCACTTGATTTAGTATTTTCCTTATAGGGTACCCCTCTACAAGGCCTGGTAGATTTTGCGGCAACAGGTTGAACAAAGCATAAATATTGTACTTTAGATTAAATAGCCTGTAAGAAGTAAATGTATATTATCCTTTTGATTTGCCCTTACAAAGTTTGGCATTCATATTGCACTGTAAATTGAGCGTAGTAGATACCAAGTAGACTTCATTATTAAGATCACAAGAAAGAGAGAAGGATCAAAATCAACCACCAATATACCCTAAATCAGAATGAACCATAAGCATATCATAAAGAGAAGAGAATAGCCTAGATAGTTCCCACAGGCTAAGAGAAAAATGTTTTTATGCAAGATAATACAAATTAAATTTTGAGTTGTGTATTTATAATCCTATACACAACTCAGTTGAGGTGCCCCTTCAAGAGAGGGTTATAGGCCCACATAACAAAGGCACACACTCCAAGGGATTGACTAGGCCAACCTAGTCAAATATATAAAAATCTCCTCGTGGCACGACCAAGTGAGTGGCACAATGGGGATGTTGTCCCCTCCACCTGGTTTCAAATCCCATGGGGGGGCATCTTTGGTCCAATGTGATAAGGCTCAAGGAGTAGGCTGCCCCACCCTCATGGAGTCTCGGCTATTGCTAAGTCATAAATTCCTTGTATATATACTATATAGCTTATGAGTTGTTGGATATACTCTTGGTGTTATAGTGGCAGTTGCTAAGTTTGATCTTGGGCCTCGCCAAATTACTCCACAAGTTACTAATTCACCATGGTAAAAAAAAAAAAAAAAATATATATATATATATATATTACAATAAAGAAGATGCTTAAAAATAAATGACCACATGAAGATTAAATAGCTTGTAGGAAGTAAATGTAATTATCCTTTTGATTTGCATCTACAAACTCTAGGGTTCAAATTTCCCTTTCAATTGAGCATTAGTAGATACCAAGTAGACTTCATTATTGAGATCACAAGGAAAAGAGAAGGATCATATGCAACAACCAATAAACCTGCATGAAACATAAGCATATCATAAAGAGGAAAAGAACCCACAATCAAGAGAAACATGAGATATAGCTCCCATAGGCTAAGGGAATCATGTTTGCATACAAGAGAATCAATATGATGAGATAATATAAATGAGATCTGGAGATGTGTATTTATAGTCTTATGTTTGTAGATTTCTACAGCAACCGTTAGCAAAAAGCAAAACTATGGGTCGCACCTAGTCCAATAAGCGATGAAGTAGATTCTAAATCTAAATGTATTACCAATGCTTTAATTATTATAGAGAATATTAAAAACCCACGAATGCTCAAATAACATCAACTCACCCTTTATTTATACACCAATAAAGGGGCTCCACAAATTCATGAAGAGACACATCTATTGGACAATTTTACTTCACGCCTACATGACTTGAATACCAATAATTATTTGTCACCTTCAAAAATTCATTTCTTCACTTCTACAACTCAAAATTCGACGATTCTCTAAGCGTTAGATTCTCCTTTCCGCCCTCTATCGTCTCATGCCATCACATGTAGAAATGTGCTCCCGGAAATGCCCCAAACACGATTTGGTGCAAAACCCCATACTTGAGTTCCATGCCCACAAGTGACCCTTGTGGTGCTTTGCCCTCCAAACCTCGAACCCTAGGGCTTGGAATACCTCCCAAGCTACACAAATCAACACTCCCTCTTAGCGAGGGAGGTACTTCCAAGACTAGGAAGTAACTCGACATCATCATCACTGCTCACAACACTTGCCCAACTCCTGATGCTCACAATCGCAGCAATCCCTGTACGATGAAGTAATCCCTTCTCGGAAGTGTCGTTGTCACTGTTGGAAGCACCCTGCTTCTTCTTTTCCTATAATGTCTTCCACTCTCTCCATGGTTCCTTCTTGCTAGTTGTAGGAGCACCCTTGCTCCCCACTGACCACGCGCTCTTCTTGGACTGCAAAGTCTCCCTCTGAATCTGCAAGCTCCCTCTCGAACTTGACTCCCTCTGAATCTCTGAAATCTGGACCTTCTTCTCAGGAACCTGTACCTACTCCTTTGAAGCCTGCACCTGCACCTACTCGTGCTTCTTTGGAACCTGCACCTGCTCCACATGCTTCTTTCCATGATCCACAAGCTTGCTCGTCAACCTGTAGAGACCATGCTCTCTAACTCCGAGTACAATCCCATTGGACTTAGAGCCTCTGGGCCTGAGTCTTGCCTTCCCATCCTGGAACAAGACCTCAAACCCCTTCCTCTCGATCATCGAGATGGAAATCACGCTATATTTGAGTCTTGGTACAAACAGTATATCTTGGACCTACATCACACATTTTGTCTCCATCCGGGATGGCACAACACCCGATCCTCAGATCTCCAACTAACTCTTGTCGCCCAACACCATGTGCAACTTCGAGTCCCATTCAGCTAGAGTCTCAAAAGCCTCCTGTGACCCTGTCATATGCTCTAATGCACCACTGTCCACGTACCATCCATCCTCATCGACAATACCTTACAAGAAATGAGAGATCATAACAAAGTCCTCCTCCAATCTCCTGGTGAGATCGTCTATCTCAGCAGAAGTGGCAACATCGGTGACTTGCTTTCCTTGCTCTTCTCGTCATCTCCCATCTTCATCAAACATCTCAATGAAAAATGACCCATCTCGCCACAGTTGAAACACTTGACCTTACTCAAGTCCTTCTTTTTCTTACCCTTCATTCGCGCTGCAAATGCCACGTCATCATTGAAAGACTTCATCTTTGGATGAAGATCCTCATCTTGCACCTCTTCCTGAATGAAGTCGTCCCATAACATATTCTTGTCTGGCAATTTCTCTCTGGCAACAATCCCTTTTATGAAGGGCTCCCATTCCTCGGTGAACCCTTGCAAAGCAATCCTCACCATATTTCCATCTGAAATAGTCACACGAAGGCAACAAACTCATCTTTGACCTAAGACAATCTCATCAGATACGAAGTAACGCCTTCACCCTTTATCATCTTGGTGGACTTCAACTTATCCTCCAATACTAGTAATCGGTTCTCGTTCTTATTCTGGAACAGATTTTGAAGAGAGGAACAAATTCTCTTCGCAGACAGATGAGGTATTAGGGCATCCTTCACACCATCTAGGATGATCAATCTCGCCCTCGCGTCCAAATCTTCATATATTTCCAGTTCCTTAGGGCCAGTTGGCTTCTTGATCTCTTTCTCGGTGAACTCCCAAAGCCTGTTGACCTGCAAGACCAACTTGATCCTTTCCTTCCAAGGACTATAGTTGGACAACCCCTCCAACCTGTCCTCATACCAGAGACCTACCTGCAACTTCAACAATATAGTGAGCCCTTCACTTACAATGTGACCAACTCCCTCTCACGTTGTACTTTGCTGCACACAACTCTGATTTACTTACTTCCAAAGTAGCTCAGACACACTCTGATACCATGTTGAATTTCTACAACCTTGGGTCTAGGTTAGAGTCTTAAAATCACTGACACTACCAAACCAAGAATCTCAACCATAAACTTCTTTGCATAATGGAAATATAAAGCAGTAAATCACATATGCACAAATATACACACTTTTTGACAAAATTGTACAATATTGTACAATCACCAATCTTTGTTATATTAAACCAAATCTGAATAATAAAACAGTCTATGGTATACAAGATACAATGACAAACATCGTTGCAGCTTCTGTGTCGTATCTTGTCATTTCGGTCCTTTGCTTCCGTACTGCTCACTAGCTGCCTCTTAGTCCTTCAAAGGACAACACATCGATACTCCAAGAGGGCTGCCACCTAACAATGTTGCATATCACTTCTGCTACATGTACACGGGCTCATAAATCTGCTCTCTGGGTAGGAATTCCCAAGCTCCAATCTGCCTTCTAGTAGCCTCCTATGTTCATTAAAGAGCTACTCATAAGGCTGCAAACTTCACCCAATCACACACCAATAGCGTCCTTCTTGTATGTTGCTCTATGGCTACTTTGGGTAGCCAACACACTGCCCTTCAATCAAATCGATGGCACCCAATCCTTCACTATAAGTTCTGCTCCTAATTGAGGTCTATAACTGCCCAAGTTGACCTCAATACATGGCATTTATAGGCTGCAATAATTATGTCCACACTAGGATTAATCCTCTAGCACCCAAATCAACATAAATACATACCTCTGCTTCTTCAAGGGCTGGTGTTTATTCTCTGCACTTAGGCCACTGGTTAGGGCTTCCTTGCTCCCTGCTACAGCCCACTTTTCTTCACTTCCAAACCTCCCAAATAGTGCAACCTTCTCCCAAAAATGTATCTTCTCCTACGTTGTTGTTATGTCCACCTTGTAGGCCTCCAAACGTTGCCTTACAGCCTATTGTTCACACAGAAACCTGCATGTGTCTCTCTATTATTCTTCGGCCTCCTGAACAGTGCCTTTTAGGCCTGCGGCTGAACTGTAGCAGCTCCTCCTAGCTGCACCTCACTTGTGGGAGGAAGATTCCACAAGGAAAAGGCTTATCCACCACCCAGAACTGCCCTACAGGGTTGCGGCTTCCTGCTGTTGAGATCTGTGGTCTTGTAAGGGACAAATTAACCCAAAAACAGTCCCCTACAAGCTCCTCCTTCTCCCTTAGCAAATTTGGCTATTTCAGAGGTGTATTACTCATGAATGGATGCACATTGGATGCGCAAATAACATCAACTCACCCTTTATTTATACACCAATAAAGGGGCTCCACGAATTCCATTGGACAATTTTACTTCAATCCTACATGACTAGAATACCAATAATTATTTGTCACCTTCAAAAATTCATTTATCCACTTCTACAACTCGGAATTCGACGATTCTTGAAGAATTGGATTCCCCTTTCCGCCCTCTATCATCTCATGCCATCACATGTAGAAATGTGTTCTCGGAAATGCCCCACGATTGGGTGCAAAACCCCATACTTGGGTTCCAAGCCCACAAATGACCCTTGTGGCGCTTTGTCCTCCAAACCCCAAACCCTAGGGCTTGGAGTACCTCCCAAGCTACACAAATCAACTATTAATTTTAGGTATGTTCTATGCTTAGAGAAATTTATTTCAATTTTCACGGTTAGCTCAATATCTTTTCTAGATTAGCAATCACATTAGCATTAAAGTAAATTGCAGATAGAACATAAACATAAATCGCAGAAGACAAGCCAAGACAAGAGGACACAAGATGTGGTGCTAGCCAGGGACAAACCCCAATGTGGGGAAACCCTTGATCAATTCTTCTTATATGTTCTTCAATAGTTCAGCAGAGAGAGAGAGAGAGAGAGTACGTTTACAACAGAATTCAACACTTTGACTTATCTAGATAAGAGCATAGATCATCTATAAGAAGATGATACATGAGATCAATTGAAAACATGCTTCTTCAACTGATTCTCCAAGGTGATTCCTTCACCTATCATTGTGTTGCATTTCGTCATCATGTTGCACCTCACCGCGCTGCACCATGTTGTACCCATTATCACTATGTTGCATCTCATCACGCTTCATTAATCATGATTGTACCATCACTGTACTTCATTATGTGCCATTGTTGCACCATGTTGCCAAACTGACCTATGTGTTGGTTGCACCTTGCTTGCTTGTTGTCCCTAGCATGCTTGTTGTTTGCATGCTAGCTGTAACATTGCATGCTTGGTGTATTTTCTACTAAGTACCATACAACTGTCCCAATGTTAGTTAGCTATCCCTTGCATTCGAGACAGATGCTTTGGCTATTTCGACAGTTCCTGGCAGTTCCGACAGTTCTGGCTGTTCCCAGCAGTTTCGGCAGTTCCCGACAGTTCCAACAGTTCTCGGCAGTTCCGGCTATTCCCAGCTTCTGTCCTCTGGATTAGGGCAGCGTTATCCCTTAGGATCTCTCCTCCTACTAAAACCCAAAGACAAGTAGAGAGAAAGAGATCCCAAGTGTGTTGAAATGACTTGAAGGCCACTTCTATTATACTAAAACGTTGAGCACAAGTGGGGTTTATTTGGTTGTTGTCCGACCTTGACGAATTGTCCCATAACACAAATAAATTCATATTTCCATGTATACTTATTGGAATCAAATGATCTTTAGATCAATCCTACATCTCTCGATGAGAGGGATCCAAGAAAAATATCAGCTTCCATTAATAAGATGACCCACATGGATTTTGGCCCTAGTTGCCAATTTTAACATCAACACATTCTTCTTCTTCTTCTTCTATTAGATCGAGATTGTTCAGTTGATGATCAAAGGAATTGAGTTATGAGATATGATGGATATTTTGTTGTTGAGATTTGACCTAGGGATTAGTAGGGTTTGAGGAATGATCTCCCCTACCATTGATTGTGCATTATTCCTCTATGAGATGAGATGTAATGATAATGAAGTCGTTTGTCTTTCTTATGATTGAGATATGTTCTCTCCAAATATGTCACAATGCAGCTATGATGAGATATTCTAGATAAGGCTTATGATGTTGATGGAAAATCCTCCCTAGCTAAAAGGGAGTGTTAAAATACAAGGTAGCATCGAGAAGAAATTCCCTTAAGAAATCCAATAAACCACTAAGGAGAAATTAGAAATTGGTAAAGATATTATTTCTTGGCACAAATTTTTATTTTGAAAATAATTTCAAAAGAAAATGAATATTTGAATCATAAACCTCCCGCCAAAATATTCAAGGTTGGCTTCTTCCAAGGGTTATGTCCCTTCGTCCACATCAACAACTATATAAACTACATCAGGTTAATCTTTGAAAAGGCAATGCGAATGGGACATTTCAATTTGAGATTTTTCAGTGGTGTGAGGTTTGGATGGCCTCCCTATGATTCGAGTTATGATCTCTGTGGAGCATCTATAGTTTGTATGACATAGTTTGTATGGTACCTTGATTCACAATTCAAATCTTTGCATGGCTCCTCTGAGGCATCGTCATATAGATCCTTTGCTCGCTCCCTCACAGGTCCCGATCGCTTTTTAATATGGGCATCACAGTATCACATCAATTGTGGGCATCTATATATATGATCTGGGCATCATAGTATCACATCAGTTATGAGCATCAATACATATTATCTAGGCATCATGGTATCGCATTAGCTATGGGCATCAATACATATGATTTGGGCATCATGGTATCGCATCAACTATGGGCATCAATACATATGATTTGGGCATCACGGTATCGCATCAGCTATGGTCACCGATACATATGATCTAGGTTTCATATTACTTTGAAGGATTGCACATAACTGGATTGCATAACGTATTCTCTATTTCCCTCACTCAAAATATTCGTTGAGGCTCCCACACATATATTTTATATAGTAGCCTTCTTATTACAATGGCTTAGCATTATTTCTATGGCGACATATCTCTACTGGCATTTCATATGTCTTGGATCTCTATTAATTGCATGGACTTTGGATCACTACATCAAATAATACAGCATATCCACATCACCATGCGTAAGGATTATTTTCTCTGCATCTCATAAATAATTCATGATCTTTGTGGCAATGGATTCGATACAATCTTATGATAATTACTCGCTCTAAATTGTTTACATCTATGGAAATAAGCATGAGAAATGATCTTGTTGTTTGGGCGTTAACTTATATGCACGGTCGTCTGCATTATATATATGGCCCAATGTTATTTTATCTCAATGTTATATATAGTTGTCTCTGACCCTCTGCATAAGAAACCTCGACTTATCTATGATCTCGACTCACAACTATATATATACAGATGGTCTCAACTTATAATATATATTTTTGATCAGCACTAACATGGCTTCATTCACATATAGAGATCCTTGTGGGCTTGTCTTTAGCTCTGAGTAGAGGGCTTCTCAATAATATTTTGTTGATTTGGGGTAGCATCGGATGTGCTCTAGCCACAAAATTTGTTGGAGACGCTAAGGCATTTGAGATCCAATACCCAGATAGGGTTTGGGCAAATTCTATATAGTTTGGGAGATATTAAAATACTTAATATTTTTAATGGAGTCCCTAAGTCTAAACTTAGGGAAATTAAAATATTAATGTAAATTAATATAAAACTATGTTAGAATGGTCCAAAAGTCATGGATCAAACCAGATCTAATCTTAGTCGTTGAATAGGGACTTAATCTCGGCCGTTGATCTATCAACGAGAAAAGTATAAGAGGAGGCTTGAGGGTCACTTGGAGAACACACCAAGAGATCAAGATTTCGACATTCTAGGGCTGGGTTTGCTGAGAAAGTTGAGAGAGTGACTTGGAGTTGTAACTAAGGGGCAGTGAATACAAACGCAGTGAGGCAGAGATAGTGTCAGGAGGATCAGAGCAGCAGCCGGGAACACTAACGCAGAGGGCAGACATCGGAACTACCTGGAACTGTCGGAACCATAGTTGCGGGGGAGCGCCC